>JAPZAG010001218.1:0-36798 GCA_027475135.1 Bactrocera correcta | reverse complement strand
AATATGTTAAACTAATGATTTGAAGATTTTCGATATCGATTGCAAAATGTGTAAATACAAGAAAATCGAATATATACCTAAATATAAGATTACGAAACTCTTCTACCTGCACTGTCGTTATGCCGCCATGGCTTTATATCACCTTCATTACTTTAAAGGGAAAGGGTTTAACTAACTTAAATATGTTAAACTAATGATTTGAAAATTTTCGATATCGATTGCTTAATGTGTAAATACAAGAAAATCGACTATATACCTAAATAAAAGATTACGAAACTCTTCTACCTGCACTGTCGTTATGCCGCCATGGCTTTATATCACCTTCATTACGTTAAAGAAGGTTAATTAACTTAAATATGTTAAACTAATGATTTGAAGCATTTCGATATCGATAGCTAAATGTGTGTATACAAGAAAATCGACTTTATACATAAATATAAGACTACGGAATTCTTCCAAATGTATTGTCGTTATGTCGCCATGGCTTTATGCCAACTTCCGTTCGTTAAAGAAGGTTTATTAACTTAAATATGTTAAAGTAATGATTTGAAGCATTTCGATATCGATTACTAAATGTGTATATACAAGAAAATCGACTTTATACCTAAATATAAGATAACTGAATTCTTCTAAATGCACTGCCGTTATGCCTTTAAAGGCTTTATGTAGACTTCAGTGCGTTAAAGAAGGTTTATTAACTTAAATATGTTAAACAAATGATTTGAAGCATTTCGGTATCGATTGCTAAATGTGTATATACAAGAAAATCGGCTTTATAATTAAATATAATATAACGGAATTATTCTACATGCACTGCCCTTATGCCGCCATAGTTTTATGCCAAATTCAGTTCGTTAAAGAAGGTTTTTTAACTTAAATATGTTAAACTAATGAGGCGAAGCATCTCGATATCGATTGCTAAATATGTATATACAAAAAAATCGACTTTATACCTAAATATAAGTTTACGGAATTCTTCCAAATGCACTGCCGTTATACCGTTATGGCTTTATGTAAACTTCAGTAAGATAAAGAAGGTTAGTTAACTGAAATATGTTAAACTAATGATTTGAAGCATTTCGATATCGATTGCTTAATGTGTATATACAACAAAATCGACTTTATACCTAAATATAAGATTACGGAATTCTTCTAAATGAACTGCCGTTATGCCGCCATGGCTTTATGTCAACTTTAATACGTTAAAGAAGGTTAATTAACTTAAATATGTTAAACTAATGATCTGAAGCATTTCGGTATCGATTGCTAAATGTGTATATACAAGAAAGTCGAATTTATACCTAGACATAAGATTACGGAATTCTTCCAAATGTACGGTCGTTATGCCGCCATAGCTTTATATCAACTTCAATACGTTAAAGAAGGTTAATTAACTTAAATATGTTAAACTAATGATCTGAAGCATTTCGGTATCGATTGCTAAATGTGTATGTACAACAAAATCGACTTTATACTAAATATAAGATAACGGAATTCTTCTAAATGCACTGCCGTTATGCCGCCATGGCTTTATGTCAACTTCAATACGTTAAAGAAGGTTAATTAACTTAAATATGTTAAACTAATGATTTGAAGCATTTCGATATCGATTGCTATATGTATATATACAACAAAATCGATTTTATACCTAAATATAAGATAACGGAATTCTTCTAAATGCACTGCCGTTATGCCGCCATGGCTTTATGTCAACTTTAATACGTTAAAGAAGGTTAATTAACTTAAATATGTTAAACTAATGATTTGAAGCATTTCGGTATCGATTGCTAAATGTGTATATACAAGAAAGTCGACTTTATACCTTAGTATAAGCTAACGGAGTTCTTCTAAAGACGCTTTATTAACTTAAATATGTTAAACTAATGATTTAAAGCATTTCGATATCGATTGCTAAATGAGTGTTAACAAGAAAATCGACTTTATACCTAAATATAAGATTACAGAATTCTTCCAAGTGCACTGCCGTTATACCGTTATGGCTTTATGTATACTTCAGTAAGATAAAGAAGGTTAATTAACTTAAATATGTTAAACTAATGACTTGAAGCATTTCGTTATCGATTGCTAAATATGTAAATAGAAGAAAATCGACTTTATACCTAAATATAAAATTACGGAATTCTTGTAAATGCACTGCCGTTATGCCGCCATGGCTTTATATTAACTTCAATACGTTAAAGAAGGTTAATTAACTTAAATGTGTTAAACTAATGATTTGAAGCATTTCGCTATCGATTGCTATATGTATATATACAAGAAAATCGACTTTATACCTAAATATAAGATAACGGAATTCTTCTAAATGCTCTGCCGTTATGCCATTAAGGTTTTATTTAGACTTCAGTAAGATAGAGAGGGTTAATTAACTTAAATATGTTAAACTAATGATTTGAAGCATTTCGACATCGATTGCTAAATGTGTACATACAAGAAAATTGACTTTATACCTAAATATAAGAATACGGAATTCTTCTAAATGCACTGCAGTTATACCGTTAAGGCTTTATGTAAATTTCAGTACGTTAAAGAAGGTTAATTTACTTAAATATGCTAAACTAATGATTTGAAGCATTTCGATATCGATTGCTTAATGTGTATATACAAGAGAATCGATTTTATACCTAAATAAAAATTACGGAATTCACCCAAATATACTGCCGTTATGCCGTTATGGCGTTATGTAAACTTCGGTAAGATAAAGAAGGTCAATTAACCTAAATATGCTAATCCAGTTATTTGAAGCATTTCGATATCGATTGCTAAATATGTAAATACAAGAAAATCGACTTTATACCTAAATATAAGATTACGGGATTCTTCTAAATGCACTGTCGTTATGCCGTTAAGGCTTTTGTAGACTTCAGTAAGATAAAGAGGGTTAATTACCTTAAATATGTTAAACTAATGATTTGAAGCATTTCGATATGGATTGCTAAATGAGTATATACAAAAAAATCGTCTTTATACCTAAATATAAGATACGGAATTCTTCTAAATGCACTGCAGTTATACCGTTATGGCTTTATGTAAACTTCAGTAAGATAAAAAAGTTAATTAACTTTAATATGTTAAACTAATGATTTGAAGCATTTCGATATCGATTGCTAAATCTGTATATACAAGAAAATCGACTTTATCCTTAATTACACTGCAGTTATACCGTTAAGGCTTTACATAAATTTCAGTACGTTAAGGAAGTTTAATATACTTAAATATGCTAAACTAATGATTTGAAGCATTTCGATATCGATTGCTAAATGTGTATGTACAAGAAAATCGATTTTATACCTAAGTAAAAGATTACGGAATTCACCCAAATATATACTGCCGTTATGCCGCCATGGCTTTATGTCAACTTCAATACGTTAAAGAACGTTAATTAACTTAAATATGTTAACCTAATGCTTTGAAGCATTTCGATATCGATTGCTAAATGCGTATATACAACAAAATCGACTTTATACCTAAATATAAGATAACGGAATTCTTCTAAATGCACTGTCGTTATGCCGCCATGGCTTTATATCACCTTCATTACGTTAAGGAAGGTTAACTAACTTAAATATGTTAAACTAATGATTTGAAGATTTTCGATATCGATTGCTAAATGTGTAAGTACAACAAAATCGACTTTATACTTAAATATAAGATTACGAAACTCTTCTACCTGCACTGTCGTTATGCCGTTAAGGCTTTATATCACCTTCGTTACGTTAAGGAAGGTTTACTAACTTAAATATGTTAAACTAATGATTTGAAGATTTTCGATATCGATTGCTAAATGTGTAAATACAAGAAAATCAAGTATATACCTAAATATAAGATTACGAAACTCTTCTACCTGCACTGTCGTTATGCCGCCATGGCTTTATATCACCTTCATTACGTTAAGGAAGGTTAACTAACTTAAATATGTTAAACTAATGATTTGAAAATTTTCGATATCGATTGCTAAATGTGTATATACAAGAAAATCGACTTTATACCTAAATATAAGATTACGAAATTCTTCTAAATGCACTGCCGTTATGCCGCCATGGCTTTATATCAACTTCATTACGTTAAAGAAGGTTAATTAACTTAAATATGTTAAACTAATGATTTGAAGCATTTCGATATCGATTGCTAAATGTGTATATACAAGAAAATCGACTTTATACCTAAATATAAGATACGGAATTCTTCCAAATGTACTGTCGTTATGCCGCCATGGCTTTATGCCAACTTCAGTTCGTTAAAGAAGGTTTATTAACTTAAATATGTTAAACTAATGATTTGAAGCATTTCGATATCGATTGCTAAATGTGTATATACAAGAAAATCGACTTTATACCTAAATATAAGATTACGGAATTCTTCTAAATGCACTGCCGTTATGCCGTTATGGCTTTATGTAACTTCAGTACGTTAAAGAAGGTTAATTAACTTAAATATGTTAAACTAATGATTTGAAGCATTTCGATATCGATTGCTAAATGTGTATATACAAGAAAATCGACTTTATAACTAAATATAAGATAACGGAATTCTTCTAAATGCACTGCCGTTATGCCGCCATAGCTTTATGTCAACTTCAATACGTTAAAGAAGGTTTATTAACTTAAATATGTTAAACTAATGATCTGAAGCATTTCGATATCGATTGCTAAATGTGTATATACAAAAAAAGTCAAACTTTATACCTAAATATAAGATTACGGAATTCTTCCAAATGTACTGCCGTTATGCCGTTATGGCTTTATGTAACTTCAGTACGTTAAAGAAGGTTATTAACTTAAATATGTTAAACTAATGATTTGAAGCATTTCGATATCGATTGCTTAATGTGTATATACAACAAAATCGACTTTATACCTAAATATAAGATAACGGAATTCTTCTAAATGCACTGCCGTTATGCCGCCATAGCTTTATATCAACTTCAATACGTTAAAGAAGGTTAATTAACTTAAATATGTTAAACTAATGATCTGAAGCATTTCGGTATCGATTGCTAAATGTGTATATACAAGAAAGTCGAATTTATACCTAAACATAAGATTACGGAATTCTTCCAAATGTACGGTCGTTATGCCGCCATAGCTTTATATCAACTTCAATACGTTAAAGAAGGTTAATTAACTTAAATATGTTAAACTAATGATTTGAAGCATTTCGATATCGATTGCTATATGTATATATACAACAAAATCGATTTTATACCTAAATATAAGATAACGGAATTCTTCTAAATGCACTGCCGTTATGCCGCCATGGCTTTATGTCAACTTTAATACGTTAAAGAAGGTTAATTAACTTAAATATGTTAAACTAATGATTTGAAGCATTTCGGTATCGATTGCTAAATGTGTATATACAAGAAAGTCGACTTTATACCTTAGTATAAGCTAACGGAGTTCTTCTAAAGACGCTTTATTAACTTAAATATGTTAAACTAATGATTTAAAGCATTTCGATATCGTTTGCTAAATGAGTATTAACAAGAAAATCGACTTTATACCTAAATATAAGATTACAGAATTCTTCCAAGTGCACTGCCGTTATACCGTTATGGCTTTATGTATACTTCAGTAAGATAAAGAAGGTTAATTAACTTAAATATGTTAAACTAATGACTTGAAGCATTTCGTTATCGATTGCTAAATATGTAAATACAAGAAAATCGACTTTATACCTAAATATAAAATTACGGAATTCTTGTAAATGCACTGCCGTTATGCCGCCATGGCTTTATATTAACTTCAATACGTTAAAGAAGGTTAATTAACTTAAATATGTTAAGCTAATGATTTGAAGCATTTCGCTATCGATTGCTATATGTATATATACAAGAAAATCGACTTTATACCTAAATATAAGATAACGGAATTCTTCTACATGCTCTGCCGTTATGCCGTTAAGGTTTTATGTAGACTTCAGTAAGATAGAGAGGGTTAATTAACTTAAATATGTTAAACTAATGATTTGAAGCATTTCGACATCGATTGCTAAATGTGTACATACAAGAAAATTGACTTTATACCTAAATATAAGAATACGGAATTCTTCTAAATGCACTGCAGTTATACCGTTAAGGCTTTATGTAAATTTCAGTACGTTAAAGAAGGTTAATTTACTTAAATATGCTAAACTAATGATTTGAAGCATTTCGATATCGATTGCTTAATGTGTATGTACAAGAAAATCGATTTTATACCTAAATAAAAATTACGGAATTCACCCAAATATACTGCCGTTATGCCGTTATGTAAACTTCGGTAAGATAAAGAAGGTCAATTAACCTAAATATGCTAATCCAGTTATTTGAAGCATTTCGATATCGATTGCTAAATATGTAAATACAAGAAAATCGACTTTGTACCTAAATATAAGATTACGGGATTCTTCTAAATGCACTGTCGTTATGCCGTTAAGGCTTTTGTAGACTTCAGTAAGATAAAGAGGGTTAATTACCTTAAATATGTTAAACTAATGATTTGAAGCATTTCGATATGGATTGCTAAATGAGTATATACAAAAAAATCGTCTTTATACCTAAATATAAGATACGGAATTCTTCTAAATGCACTGCAGTTATACCGTTATGGCTTTATGTAAACTTCAGTAAGATAAAAAAGTTAATTAACTTTAATATGTTAAACTAATGATTTGAAGCATTTCTATATCGATTGCTAAATCTGTATATACAAGAAAATCGACTTTATCCTTAATTACACTGCAGTTATACCGTTAAGGCTTTACATAAATTTCAGTACGTTAAGGAAGTTTAATATACTTAAACATGCTAAACTAATGATTTGAAGCATTTCGATATCGATTGCTAAATGTGTATGTACAAGAAAATCGATTTTATACCTAAGTAAAAGATTACGGAATTCACCCAAATATATACTGCCGTTATGCCGTTATGGCTTTATGTAAACTTCAGTAAGATAAAAAGGTTAATTAACTTAAATATGTAAAACTAATGATGTGAAGCATTTCGATATCGATTGCCAAATGTGTATATACAAGAAAATCGACTTTATACCTAAATATAAGATTGCGGAATTTTTCTAAATGCACTGTCGTTATGCCGCCATGGCTTTGTATCACCTTCAATACGTTAAAGAAGGTTTATTAACTTAAATATGTTATGATTGCTAAATGTGTATATACAAGAAAATCGAATTCATAGCTAAGATTGCGTAGTTCTTCTTAATGCACTGCCGTTATGCCGCTAAGGCTTTTGTAGACTTCAGTAAGATAAAGAGCGTTAATTAACTTAAATACGAGGGCCGTCTGATAAATAACCGACCTCAACGTAAAGCTAGCGGTACCTCTGAAAAAAAGTTTCTACTTCAAAGTGTTCATATCATAATTTTTACTCGCCAAAATTTCGGAAATTTATATTGCGCAATTATCTGTTGACAGTCGTTTTTGTGAGTCTATTTCGGTGATTTCCCCAAAATGGAAAAGATTGAATATCGAGCTGTAATTAAATTTTTATTTTTGAATGGCAATACGCTTTCACAAATCAAAGATGAGTTGGACTCTGTGTACGGTGATTCTGCACCATCGTTTATCACCATAAAATTTTGGGCAGATGAATTTAAACGTGGTCGCAGGAGCTTGGAAGATGATGAACGTCCTGGGCGTCCAAAAGCTGTAACCACTAACGATAACATCGCTAAAGTTCATCAATTGGTATTAGACGACCGCCGGATTAAAGTTAAGGAAATAGCTGAGATTATGAAGATGTCAAAAGAACGTGTTTGTCACATATTAAACCAAGATTTGGGCATGAGAAAGCTGTCCGCGCGTTGGGTGCCGCGGTTACTTACGCTAGACCACAAACGTGCGCGCATGAACATTTCCAGCGCACTGTTGGCTCAGTTTAGAGGCAATACGACCAAGTTTTGGCGCCGATTGATAACTGTAGACGAAACTTGGATTCATCGTTATACGCTCGAAACAAAAATCCAATCTAAGCAGTGGATTGAAAAGGGGGAACCGGCCCCAAAAAACCTAAAGCTGTGTATTCGGCTGGGAAAGTGATAGCGAGTGTTTTTTGGGACAGCCATGGAATTATATTTATTGGCTATCATGAAAAAGGAAAAACTATAACAGGAGCATACTACGCATCATTATTGGACAAGCTAAAGGAAGAAATTTCGAAAAATCATCCACATTTGCAAAAAAAGAAAGTCTTGTTCCACCAAGACAACGCACCATCTCACACCTCAACAGTCGCCATGACGAAAGTCCACGAATTGCGGTTCGAACTGCTTGACCATCCACCTTATTCACCGGATCTAGAACCAAGCGACTTTTTTTGTTTCCTCAAATTAAAACTGCGCTCGGCGGCCAGAGATTTTCGTCAAATGAGGAGGCAATCTCTTTCGTGAACTCGTATTTTGCAGACAAAGACGCCAAGTACTATTTGGAAGGGTTGCAGAGATGGGAGCATCGCTGGAAGAAGTGTGTGGAGTTACAAGGAGACTATGTAGAAGAATAATAAAAACATTGTGAAAAAGTCGCGTGCATGATGGTTACGTCGGTTATTTATCAGACAGCCCTCGTTTGTTAAACTAATGATTTGAAGCATTTCGATATCGATTGCTAAATGTGTATGTACAACAAAATCGACTTTATACCTAAATATAAGATTACGGAATTCTTCCAAATGCACTGCCGTTACGGCTTTATATCAACTTTAATACGTTAAAGAAGGTTAATTAACTTTAATATGTTAAACTAATGATTTGAAGCATTTCGATATCGATTGCAAAATGTGTATATACAAGAAAATCGATTTTATACCTAAATATAAGATTATGGAATTCTTCCAAATGCACTGCCGTTATGGCTTTATATCAACTTCAATACGTTAAAGAAGGTTAATTAACTTAAATATGTAAAACTAATGATTTGAAGCATTTCGTTATCGATTACTAAATGTGTATATACAAGAAAACCGACTTTATACCTAAATATAAGACTACGGAATTCTTCCAAATGTACTGTCGTTATGTTGCCTTGGCTTTATGAATACTTCAATACGTTAAAGAAGGTTAATTAACTTAAATGTGTTAAACTAATGATTTGAAGCATTTCGATATCGATTGCAAAATGTGTATATACAAGAAAATCGATTTTATACCTAAATATAAGATTACGGAATTCTTCCAAATGCACTGCCGTTATGGCTTTATATCAACTTCAATACGTTAAAGAAGGTTAATTAACTTAAGTATGTAAAACTAATGATTTGAAGCATTTCGTTATCGATTACTAAATGTGTATATACAAGAAAACCGACTTTATACCTAAATATAAGACTACGGACTTCTTCTAAATGCACTGCCGTTATGCCGGCATGGCTTTATATCAACTTCAATAGCTTGGAAGATGATGAACGTCCTGGGCGTCCAAACGCTGTAACCACTAACGATAACATCGCTAAAGTTCATCAATTGGTATTAGACGACCGCCGGATTAAAGTTAAGGAAATAGCTGAGATTATGAAGATGACAAAAGAACGAGTTTGTCACATATTAAACCAAGATTTGGGCATGAGAAAGCTATGTATGTAAAACTAATGATTTGAAGCATTTCGTTATCGATTACTAAATGTGTATATACAAGAAAACCGACTTTATACCTAAATATAAGACTACGGACTTCTTCTAAATGCACTGCCGTTATGCCGCCATGGCTTTATGTTAACTTCAGTGCGTTAAAGAAGCTTTATTAACTTAAATATAATAAACTAATGATTTGAAGCATTTCGATATCGATTGCTAAATGAGTATATACAATAAAACCGACTTTATACCTAAATATAAGATTACGGAATTCTTCTACATGCACTGCAGTTATACCGTTAAGGCTTTATGAAGACTTCAGTGCGTTTAAGAAGGTATATTAACTTAAATATGTTAAACTAATGATTTGAAGCATGTCGATACAAGAAAATCGACTTTATACAAAAATATAAGATAACGTAATTCTTCTAAATGCGCTGCCGTTATACCGCCATGGCTTTATATCACCTTCATTACGTTAAAGAAGGTTAATTATTTTAAATATGTTAAACTAATGATTTGAAGAATTTCGATATCGATTGCTAAATGTGTATGTACAAGAAAATCGATTTTATATCTAAATATAAGATTACGTAATTCTTCTAAATGCACTGCCGTTATGCCGTTAAGGCCTTTGTAGACTTCAGTAAAATAAAGATGTTTAATTAACTCAAATATAGTAAACTAATGATTTGAAGCATTTCGATATCGATTGCTAAATGTGTATATACAACAGAATCGACTTTGCACTTAAATATAAGATTACGGAATTCTTCTACATGCACTGCCGTTATGCCGCCGTGGCTTTATGTTAACTTCAGTGCGTTAAAGAAGCTTTATTAACTTAAATATATCAAACTAATGATTTGAAGCATTTCGATATCGCTTGCTAAATGTGTATATACAAGAAAATCGAATTTATACTTAAACATAAGATTACGGAATTCTTCCAAATGTACTGACGTTATGCCGTTATGGCTTTATATAAATTTCAGTACGTTAAAGAAGTTTAGTTTACTTAAATATGCTAAACTAATGATTTGAAGCATTTCGATATTGATTGCTAAATGTGTATGTACAAGAAAATCGATTTTATACCTAAATAAAATTTTACGGAATTCAGCCAAACATACTGCCGTTATGCCGTTATGGCTTTATGTAAACTTCAGTAAGATAAAGGGGGCTAATTAACCTAAATATGCTAAACCAGTTAAATGAAGCATTTCGATATCGATTGCTTAATGTGTATATATAACAAAATCGACTTTATACCTAAATATAAGATTACGGAATTCTTCTAAATGCACTGCCGTTATGTCGCCATGGCTTAATGCCAACTTCCGTTCGTTAAAGAAGGTTTATTAACTTAAATATGTTAAAGTAATGATTTGAAGCATTTCGATATCGATTGCTAAATATGTATATACAAGAAAATCGACTTTATACCTAAATATAAGATAACTGAATTCTTCTAAATGCACTGCCGTTATGCCGTTGTGGCTTTATGTTAACTTCAGTTCTTCTAAAAAGCTTTATTAACTTAAATATGGTAAACTAATGATTTAACGCATTTCGATATCGATTGCAAAATGAGTATATACAAGGAAATCGACTTTATACCCAAATATAAGATAACGGAGTTCTTCTAAATGCAGTGCAGTTATACCGTTAAGGCTTTATGTAGACTTCAGTGCGTTAAAGAAGGTTTATTAACTTAAATATGTTAAACCAGTTATCTGAAGCATTTCGATATCGATTGCGAAATCTATATATACAAGAAAATCGACTTTATACCTAAATATAAGATTAGGGAATTCTTCCAAATGTACTGTCGTTAAGCCGCCATGGCTTTGTTACAACTTCAATACGTTAAAGAAGGTTAATTATTTTAAATATGTTAAACTTATGGTTTGAAGCATTTCGATATCGACTGCTTAATGCATATATACCAGAAAATCGACTTTATACCTAAATATGAGACTACGGAATTCTTCCAAATGTACTGTCGTTATGTCGCCATGGCTATATGCCAACTTCAGATCGTTAAAGAAGGTTTATTAACTTAAATATGTTAAACTTAAGAGATGAAGCATTTCGATATCGATTGCTAAATGTGTATATACAACAAAATCGACTTTTTACCTTAATAGAAGATTACGGAATTCATCCAAATGCACTGCCGTTATACCGTTATGGCTCTATGTAAACTTCAGTAAGATAAAGAAGGTTAATTAACTTAAATATGTAAAACTAATGATTTGAAGCATTTCGTTATCGATTACTAAATGTGTATATACAAGAAAACCGACTTTATACCTAAATATAAGACTACGGACTTCTTCTAAATGCACTGCCGTTATGCCGGCATGGCTTTATATCAACTTCAAAACGTTTAAGAAGGTTAATTAACTTAAGTATGTTAAACTAATGATTTGAGCATTTCGATATCGCTTGCTAAATGTGTACATACAAGAAAATCAAATTTATACCTAAATATAAGATAACGGAATTCTTCTAAATGCACTGCCGTTATGCCGTTAAGGCTTTATGTAGACTTCAGTAAGACAGAGAGGGTTAATTAACTTGAATATGTTAAACTAACTATTTGAAGCATTTCGATATCGATTGCTAAATATGTAAATACAAGAAAATTGACTTTATACCTAAATATAAGAATACGGAATTCTTCTACATGCACTGCCGTTATGCCGCCATGGCTTTGTGTTAACTTCAGTGCGTTAAAGAAGCTTTATTAACTTAAATATATTAAACTAATGATTTGAAGCATTTCGATATCGATTGCTAAATGAGTATATACAATAAAACCGACTTTATACCTAAATATAAGATTACGGAATTCTTCTACATGCACTGCAGTTATACCGTTAAGGCTTTATGAAGACTTCAGTGCGTTTAAGAAGGTTTATTAACTTAAATATGTTAAACTAATGATTTGAAGCATGTCGATACAAGAAAATCGACTTTATACCTGAATATAAAATTACGGAATTCTTCTAAATGCACTGCCGTTATACCGCCATGGCTTTATATCACCTTCATTACGTTAAAGAAGTTTAATTATTTTAAATATGTTAAACTAATGATTTGAAGAATTTCGATATCGATTGCTAAATGTGTATGTACAAGAAAATTGATTTTATATCTAAATATAAGATTACGTAATTCTTCTAAATGCACTGCCGTTATGCCGTTAAGGCTTTTGTAGACTTCAGTAAAATAAAGATGTTTAATTAACTCAAATATAGTAAACTAATGATTTGAAGCATTTCGATATCGATTGCTAAATGTGTATATACAACAGAATCGACTTTGCACTTAAATATAAGATTACGGAATTCTTCTACATGCACTGCCGTTATGCCGCCGTGGCTTTATGTTAACTTCAGTGCGTTAAAGAAGCTTTATTAACTTAAATATATCAAACTAATGATTTGAAGCATTTCGATATCGGATGCTAAATTTGTATATACAGCAAAATCGACTTTATACTTAAATATAAGATTAAGGAATTCTTCTAAATGCACTGCAGTTATACCGTTAAGGCTTTATGTGAACTTCAGTAAGATAAAGAAGGTTAATTAACCAAAATATGCTAAACCAGTTATTTGAAGCATTTCGGTATCGATTGCTAAATGCGTATATACAACAAAATCGAATTTATACCTAAATATAAGATGACGGAATTCTTCTAAATGCACTGTCGTTAGGCCGCCATGACTTTATATCATCTTCATTACGTTAAAGAAGGTTAATTATTTTAAATATGTTAAACTAATGATTTGAAGAATTTCGATATCGATTGCTAAATGCGTATATACAACAAATTCGGCTTTATATCTAAATATAAGATTACGGAATTCTTCGAAATACACTGCCGTTATGCCGTTATGGCTTTATATAAATTTCAGTACCTTAAAGAAGTTTAATTTACTTAAATATGCTAAACTAATGATTTGAAGCATTTCGATATTGATTGCTAAATGTGTACATACAAGAAAATCGAATTTATACCTAAATAAAAGATTACGGAATTCTTCTACATGCACTGCCGTAATACCGCCATGGCTTTATGCCAACTTTCGTTCGTTAAAGAAGGTTTATTAACGTAAATATGTTAAAGTAATGATTTGAAGCATTTCGATATCGCTTGCTAAATGTGTATATACAAGAATATCGAATTTATACTTAAACATAAGATTACGGAATTCTTCCAAATGTACTGTCGTTATGCCGCCATGGCTTTATATCAACTTCAATACGTTAAAGGAGGTTAATTAACTTAAATATGTTAAACTAATGACTTGAAGCATTTCGATATCGATTGCTTAATGCGTATATTTATACAACAAAATCGACTTTATACCTAAATATAAGATTGCGGATTTCTTCTAAATGAACTGCCGTTATGCCGCCGTGGCTTTATATCAACTTCAATACGTTAAAAAAGGTTAATTAACTTAAATATGTTAAACTAATGATTTAAAGCCTTTCGATATCGATTGCTATATGTATATATACAACAAAATCGACTTAATACCTAAATATAAGATAACGGAATTCTTTTAAATGCACTGCCGTTATGCCGCCATGGCTTTATGTCAACTTCAATACGTTAAAGAAGGTTAATTAACTTAAATATGTTAAACGAATGATTTGAAGCATTTCGGTATCGACTGCTAAATGTGTATATACAAGAAAATCGACTTTATACCTTAGTATAAGCTAACGGAGTTCTTCTAAAAAGCTTTATTAACTTAAATATGTTAAACTAATGATTTAAAGCATTTCGATATCGATTGCGAAATGAGTATATACAAGAAAATCGACTTTATACCTAATTATAAGATTACGGAATTCTTCCAAGTGCACTGCCGTTATACCGTTATGGCTTTATGTAAACTTCAGTAAGATAAAGAGGGTTAATTAACTTAAATATGTTAAACTAATGACTTGAAGCATTTCGTTATCGATTGCTAAAAGTGTATATACAAGAAAATCGATTTTATACCTAAATATAAAATTACGGAATTCTTCTAAATGCACTGCCGTTATGCCGCCATGGCTTTATATTAACTTCAACACGTTAAAGAAGGTTAATTAACTTAAATATGTTAAACTAATGATTTGAAGCATTTCGATATCGATTGCTATATGTATATATACAAGAAAATCGACTTTATACCTAAATATAAGATAACGGAATTCTTCTAAATGCACTGTCGTTATGCCGTTAAGGCTTTATGTAGACTTCAGTAAGATAGAGAGGGTTAATTAACTTAAATATGTTAAACTAATAATTGGAAGCATTTCAAATCGATTGCTAAATAAATATAAATTTCAGTACGTTAAAGAATTTAATTTACTTAAATATGCTAAACTAATGGTTTGAAGCATTTAGATATCGATTGTTAAATGTGTATGTACAAGAAAATCGATTTTATACCTAAGTAAAAGATTACATAATTCACCCAAATATATACTGCCGTTATGCCGTTATGGCTTTTGTAGACTTCAGTGAGATAAAGAGGATTAATTAACTTAAATATGTTAAACTAATGATTTGAAGCATTTCGATATCGATTGCTAAATGTGTATATACAAGAAAATCGACTTTATACCTAAATAAAAGATTACGGAATTCTTCTACATGCACTGCCGTAATACCGCCGTGGCTATATCAAATTCAGATCGTTAAAGAAGGTTTATTAACTTAAACATGTTAAGCTTATGAGTTGAAGCATTTCGATATCGCTTGCTAAATGTATATATAAAAGAAAATCGAATTTATACCCAAACAAGATTACGGAGTTCTTCAAATGCTGTCGTTATGCCGCCATGGCTTTATATCAACTTCAATACGTTAAAGAAGGTTAATTAACTTAAATATGTTAAACTAATGATTTTAAGCATTTCGATATCGATTGCTAAATGCGTATATACAACAAAATCAACTTTATACCTAAATATAAGATTAGGGAATTCTTCTAAATGCACTGTCGTTATGCCGCCCTGGCTTTATATCACCTTCATTACGTTAAAGAAGGTTAATTAACTTAAATATGTTAAACTAATGATTTGAAGATTTCAAAATCGATTGCTAAATAAATATAAATTTCAGTACGTTAAAGAAGTTCAATTTACTTAAATATGCTAAACTAATGATTTGAAGCATTTCGATATCGATTGCTAAATGTGTATGTACAAGAAAATCGATTTTATACCTAAGTAAAAGATTACATAATTCACCCAAATATATACTGCCGTTATGCCGTTATGGCTTTTGTAGACTTCAGTGAGATAAAGAGGATTAATTAACTTAAATATGTTAAACTAATGATTTGAAGCATTTCGATATCGATTGCTAAATGTGTATATACAAGAAAATCGACTTTATACCTAAATAAAAGATTACGGAATTCTTCTACATGCACTGCCGTAATACCGCCGTGGCTATATGCCAAATTCAGATCGTTAAAGAAGGTTTATTAACTTAAACATGTTAAGCTTATGAGTTGAAGCATTTCGATATCGCTTGCTAAATGTATATATAAAAGAAAATCGAATTTATACCCAAACAAGATTACGGAATTCTTTCAAATGTGCTGTCGTTATGCCGCCATGGCTTTATATCAACTTCAATACGTTAAAGAAGATTAATTAACTTAAATATGTTAAACTAATGATTTTAAGCATTTCGATATCGATTGCTAAATGCGTATATACAACAAAATCAACTTTATACCTAATATAAGATTAGGGAATTCTTCTAAATGCACTGTCGTTATGCCGCCCTGGCTTTATATCACCTTCATTACGTTAAAGAAGGTTAATTAACTTAAATATGTTAAACTAATGATTTGAAGATTTTCGATATCGATTGCTAAATGTGTAAATATAAGAAAATCGACTATATACCTAAATATAAGATTACGAAATTCTTCTACATGCACTGTCGTTATGCAGCCATGGCTTTATATCACCTTCATTACGTTAAAGAAGGTTAATTAACTTAAATATGTTAAACTAATGATTTGAAGCATTTCGATATCGATTGCTAAATGTGTATATACAAGAAAATCGACTTTATACCTAAATATGTCAACTTCAGTTCGCTAAAGGAGGTTTATTAACTTAAATATGTTAAACCAGTTATCTGAAGCATTTCGATATCGATTGCGAAATATATATATACAAGAAAATCGACTTTATACCTAAATATAAGATTACGGAATTCTTTCAAATGTGCTGTCGTTATGCCGCCATGGCTTTATATCAACTTCAATACGTTAAAGAAGATTAATTAACTTAAATATGTTAAACTAATGATTTGAAGCATTTCGATATCGATTGCTAAATGTGTATGTACAACAAAATCGTCTTTATACCTAAATATGTCAACTTCAGTTCGCTAAAGGAGGTTTATTAACTTAAATATGTTAAACCAGTTATCTGAAGCATTTCGATATCGATTGCGAAATATAACGGGTGATTTTTTTGAGGTTAGGATTTTCATGCATTAGTATTTGACAGATTACGTGGGATTTCAGACATGGTGTCAAAGAGAAAGATGCTCAGTATGCTTTGACATTTCATCATGAATAGACTTACTAACGAGCAACGCTTGCAAATCATTGAATTTTATTACCAAAATCAGTGTTCGGTTCGAAATGTGTTTCGCGCTTTACGTCCGATTTATGGTCTACATAATCGACCAAGTGAGCAAACAATTAATGCGATTGTGACCAAGTTTCGCACTCAGTTTACTTTATTGGACATTAAACCAACCACACGAATGCGTACAGTGCGTACAGAAGAGAATATTGCGTCTGTTTCTGAGAGTGTGGCTAAAGACCGTGAAATGTCGATTCGTCGCCGTTCGCAGCAATTGGGTTTGTGTTATTCGACCACATGGAAGATTTTACGCAAAGATCTTGGTGTAAAACCGTATAAAATACAGCTCGTGCAAGAACTGAAGCCGAACGATCTGCCACAACGTCGAATTTTCAGTGAATGGGCCCTAGAAAAGTTGGCAGAAAATCCGCTTTTTTATCGACAAATTTGTTCAGCGATGAGGCTCATTTCTGGTTGAATGGCTACGTAAATAAGCAAAATTGCCGCATTTGGGGTGAAGAGCAACCAGAAGCCGTTCAAGAACTGCCCATGCATCCCGAAAAAATGCACTGTTTGGTGTGGTTTGTACGCTGGTGGAATCATTGGACCGTATTTTTTCAAAGATGCTGTTGGACGCAACGTTACGGTGAATGGCGATCGCTATCGTTCGATGCTAACAAACTTTTTGTTGCCAAAAATGGAAGAACTGAACTTGGTTGACATGTGGTTTCAACAAGATGACGCTACATGCCACACAGCTCGCGATTCTATTGCCATTTTGAGGGAAAACTTCGGACAACAATTCATCTCAAGAAATGGACCCGTAAGTTGGCCACCAAGATCATGCGATTTAACGCCTTTAGACTATTTTTTGTGGGGCTACGTCAAGTCTAAAGTCTACAGAAATAAGCCAGCAACTATTCCAGCTTTGGAAGACAACATTTCCGAAGAAATTCGGGCTATTCCGGCCGAAATGCTCGAAAAAGTTGCCCAAAATTGGACTTTCCGAATGGACCACCTAAGACGCAGCCGCGGTCAACATTTAAATGAAATTATCTTCAAAAAGTAAATGTCATGAACCAATCTAACGTTTCAAATAAAGAACCGATGAGATTTTGCAAATTTTATGCGTTTTTTTTTTAAAAAAAAGTTATCAAGCTCTTAAAAAATCACTCTTTATATATACAAGAAAATCGACTTTATACCTAAATATAAGATTACGGAATTCTTCCACATGTACTGCCGTTATGCCGCCATGGCTTTATATCACCTTCAATACGTTAAAGAAGGTTAATTATTTTAAATATGTTAAACTAATGGTTTGAAGAATTTCAAAATCGATTGCTAAATGTGTAAATAAAAGAAAATCGACTTTATACCTAAAAATAAAATTATAACTTTACGGAATTATTCTAAACGCACTGCCGTTATGCCGCCATGGCTTTATATTAACTTCAATACGTTAAAGAAGGTTAATTAACTTAAATATGTTAAACTAATGATTTGAAGCATTTCGATATCGATTGCTAAATGTGTATATACAAGAAAATCGACTTTATACCTAAATATAAGATTACGTAATTCTTCTAAATGCTTTGCCGTTATGCCGTTAAGGCGTTTGTGGACTTCAGTAAGATAAAGAGGGTTAATTAACTTAAATATGTTAAACTAATGATTTGAAGCATTTCGATATCGCTTGCTAAATGTGTACATACAAAAAATCAAATTTATACCTAGATATAAGATAACGGAATTCTTCTAAATGCACTGCCGTTATGCCGTTAAGGCTTTATGTTAACTTCAGTTCGTTAAAAAAGGTTTATTAACTAAAATATGTTAAACTAATGATTTGAAGCATTTCGATATCGCTTGCTAAATGTATATATAAAAGAAAATGGAATTTATACCTAAACATAAGATTACGGAATTCTTCCAAATGTACTGTCGTTATGCCGCCATGGCTTTATATCAACCTCAATATGTTAAAGAAGGTTAATTAACTTAAATATGTTAAACTAATGATTTAAAGCATTTCGATATCGCTTGCTAAATGTGTACATACAAGAAAATCAAATATATACCTAAATATAAGATAACGGAATTCTTCTAAATGCACTGCCGTTATGCCGTTAAGGCTTTATGAAGACTTCAGTAAGACAGAGAGGGTTAATTAACTTGAATATGTTAAACCAGTTATTTGAAGCATTTCGATATCGATTGCTAAATAAGCAAATACAAGAAAATCGACTTTATGCCGAAATATAAGATTACGGAATTCTTCTAAATGCACTGCAGTTATACCGTTAAGGCTTTATGAAGACGTCAGTGCGTTAAAGAAGGTTTATTAACTTAAATATGTTAAACTAATGACTTGAAGCATTTCGTTATCGATTGCTAGATATGTAAATACAAGAAAATCGACTTTATACCTGAATATAAAATTACGGAATTCTTCTAAATGCACTGCCGTTATGCCGCCATGGCTTTATAACGGGTGATTTTTTAAGAGCTTGATAACTTTTTTAAAAAAAAAAAACGCATAAAATTTGCAAAATCTCATCGGTTCTTTATTTGAAACGTTAGATTGGTTCATGACATTTACTTTTTGAAGATAATTTCATTTAAATGTTGACCGCGGCTGCGTCTTAGGTGGTCCATTCGGAAAGTCCAATTTTGGGCAACTTTTTCGAGCATTTCGGCCGGAATAGCCCGAATTTCTTCGGAAATGTTGTCTTCCAAAGCTGGAATAGTTGCTGGCTTATTTCTGTAGACTTTAGACTTGACGTAGCCCCACAAAAAATAGTCTAAAGGCGTTAAATCGCATGATCTTGGTGGCCAACTTACGGGTCCATTTCTTGAGATGAATTGTTGTCCGAAGTTTTCCCTCAAAATGGCCATAGAATCGCGAGCTGTGTGGCATGTAGCGCCATCTTGTTGAAACCACATGTCAACCAAGTTCAGTTCTTCCATTTTTGGCAACAAAAAGTTTGTTAGCATCGAACGATAGCGATCGCCATTCACCGTAACGTTGCGTCCAACAGCATCTTTGAAAAAATACGGTCCAATGATTCCACCAGCGTACAAACCACACCAAACAGTGCATTTTTCGGGATGCATGGGCAGTTCTTGAACGGCTTCTGGTTGCTCTTCACCCCAAATGCGGCAATTTTGCTTATTTACGTAGCCATTCAACCAGAAATGAGCCTCATCGCTCATCGGACACGGACGCGAAACACATTTCGAACCGAACACTGATTTTGGTAATAAAATTCAATGATTTGCAAGCGTTGCTCGTTAGTAAGTCTATTCATGATGAAATGTCAAAGCATACTGAGCATCTTTCTCTTTGACACCATGTCTGACATCCCACGTGATCTGTCAAATACTACTGCATGAAAATCCTAACCTCAAAAAAATCACCCGTTATTAACTTTAATACGTTAAAGAAGGTTAATTAACTTAAATATGTTAAACTAATGATTTGAAGCATTTCGATATCGATTGCTATATTTTAATATACAAGAAAATCGACTTTATACCTAAATATAAGATAACGGAATTCTTCTAAATGCACTGTCGTTATGCCGTTAAGGCTTTATGTAGACTTCAGTAAGATAGAGAGGGTTAATTAACTTAAATATGTTAAACTAATAATTGGAAGCATTTCAAAATCGATTGCTAAATAAATATAAATTTCGGTAAGTTAAAGAAGTTTAATTTACTTAAATATGCTAAACTAATGATTTGAAGCATTTCGATATCGATTGCTTAAGGTGTTTGTACAAGAAAATCGATTTTATACCCAAATATAAGACTACGGAATTCTTCCAAATGTACTAACGTTATGCCGCCATGGCTTTATATCACCTTCAATACGTTAAAGAAGGTTAATTACTTTAAATATGTTAAACTAATGGTTTGAAGCATTTCGATATCGATTGCTAAATGCGTATATACAACAAAATCAACTTTATACCTAAATATAAGATTAGGGAATTCTTCTAAATGCACTGTCGTTATGCCGCCCTGGCTTTATATCACCTTCATTACGTTAAAGAAGGTTAATTAACTTAAATATGTTAAACTAATGATTTGAAGATTTTCGATATCGATTGCTAAATGTGTAAATATAAGAAAATCGACTATATACCTAAATATAAGATTACGAAATTCTTCTACATGCACTGTCGTTATGCAGCCATGGCTTTATATCACCTTCATTACGTTAAAGAAGGTTAATTAACTTAAATATGTTTAAACTAATGATTTGAAGCATTTCGATATCGATTGCTAAATGTGTATGTACAACAAAATCGTCTTTATACCTAAATATGTCAACTTCAGTTCGCTAAAGGAGGTTTATTAACTTAAATATGTTAAACCAGTTATCTGAAGCATTTCGATATCGATTGCGAAATATATATATACAAGAAAATCGACTTTATACCTAAATATAAGATTACGGAATTCTTCCACATGTACTGCCGTTATGCCGCCATGGCTTTATATCACCTTCAATACGTTAAAGAAGGTTAATTATTTTAAACTAATGGTTTGAAGAATTTCAAAATCGATTGCTAAATGAGTAAATAAAAGAAAATCGACTTTATACCTAAAAATAAAATTATAACTTTACGGATTTATTCCAAACGCACTGCCGTTATGCCGCCATGGCTTTATATTAACTTCAATACGCTAAAGAAGGTTAATTAACTTAAATATGTTAAACTAATGATTTGAAGCATTTCGATATCGATTGCTAAATGTGTATATACAAGAAAATCGACTTTATACCTAAATATAAGATTACGTAATTCTTCTAAATGCTTTGCCGTTATGCCGTTAAGGCGTTTGTGGACTTCAGTAAGATAAAGAGGGTTAATTAACTTAAATATGTTAAACTAATGATTTGAAGCATTTCGATATCGCTTGCTAAATGTGTACATACAAAAAATCAAATTTATACCTAAATATAAGATAACGGAATTCTTCTAAATGCACTGCCGTTATGCCGTTAAGGCTTTATGTTAACTTCAGTTCGTTAAAAAAGGTTTATTAACTAAAATATGTTAAACTAATGATTTGAAGCATTTCGATATCGCTTGCTAAATGTGTATATAAAAGAAAATGGAATTTATACCTAAACATAAGATTACGGAATTCTTCCAAATGTACTGTCGTTATGCCGCCATGGCTTTATATCAACCTCAATATGTTAAAGAAGGTTAATTAACTTAAATATGTTAAACAAATGATTTAAAGCATTTCGATATCGCTTGCTAAATGTGTACATACAAGAAAATCAAATATATACCTAAATATAAGATAACGGAATTCTTCTAAATGCACTGCCGTTATGCCGTTAAGGCTTTATGAAGGCTTCAGTAAGACAGAGAGGGTTAATTAACTTGAATATGTTAAACCAGTTATTTGAAGCATTTCGATATCGATTGCTAAATAAGCAAATACAAGAAAATCGACTTTATGCCGAAATATAAGATAACGGAATTCTTCTAAATGCACTGCAGTTATACCGTTAAGGCTTTATGAAGACGTCAGTGCGTTAAAGAAGGTTTATTAACTTAAATATGTTAAACTAATGACTTGAAGCATTTCGTTATCGATTGCTAGATATGTAAATACAAGAAAATCGACTTTATACCTGAATATAAAATTACGGAATTCTTCTAAATGCACTGCCGTTATGCCGCCATGGCTTTATATTAACTTCAATACGTTAAAGAAGGTTAATTAACTTAAATATGTTAAACTAATGATTTGAAGCATTTCGATATCGATTGCTATATTTATATATACAAGAAAAATCGACTTTATACCTAAATATAAGATAACGGAATTCTTCTAAATGCACTGTCGTTATGCCGTTAAGGCTTTATGTAGACTTCAGTAAGATAGAGAGGGTTAATTAACTTAAATATGTTAAACTAATAATTGGAAGCATTTCAAAATCGATTGCTAAATAAATATAAATTTCGGTAAGTTAAAGAAGTTTAATTTACTTAAATTTGCTAAACTAATGATTTGAAGCATTTCGATATCGATTGCTTAAGGTGTTTGTACAAGAAAATCGATTTTATACCCAAATATAAGACTACGGAATTCTTCCAAATGTACTAACGTTATGCCGCCATGGCTTTATATCTCCTTCAATACGTTAAAGAAGGTTAATTACTTTAAATATGTTAAACTAATGGTTTGAAGCATTTCGATATCGATTGCTTAATGTGTAAATAAAAGAAAATCGACTTTATATCTAAAAATAAAATTATAACTTTACGGAATTATTCTAAATGCACTGGCGTTATACCGTTAAGGCTTTATGTAGACTGCAGTAAGCTAAAAAGCGTTTATTATCTTAATATGTTAAACTAATGATTTAAAGCATTTCGATATCGATAGCTAAATGCGTATATACAAGAAAATCGTCTTTATACCTAAATATGAGATTACGGAATTCTTCTACATGCACTGCCGTTATGCCGCCATGGCTATATGCCAACTTCAGATCGTTAAAGACGGTTTATTAACTTAAATATGTTAAACTTATGAGATGAAGCATTTCGATATCGATTGCATAATGCGTATATACAACAAAAACGGCTTTTTACCTTAATATAATATTACGGAATTCATCCAAATACACTGCCGTTATACCGTTATGGCTTTATGTAAACTTCAGTAATATAAAGAAGGTTAATTAACTTAAATATGTAAAACTAATGATTTGAAGCATTTCGTTATTGATTGCTAAATGTGTATATACAAGAAAACCGACTTTATACCTTAATATGAGACTACGGACTTCTAAATGCACTGCCGTTATGCCGCCATGGCTTTATATCAACTTCAATACGTTAAAGAAGGTTAATTAACTTAAATATGTTAAACTAATGATTTGAAGCATTTCGATATCGCTTGCTAAATGTGTACATACAAGAAAATCAAATATATACCTATATATAAGATTACGGAATTCTTCGAAATACACTGCCGGTATGCCGTTATGGCTTTATATAAATTTCAGTAGGTTAAAGAAGGTTAATTAACTTAAATATGTTAAACTAATGATTTGAAGATTTTCGATATCGATTGCTAAATGTGTAAATACAAGAAAATCGACTATATACCTAAATATAAAATTATAACATTACGGAATTCTTCTAAATGCACTGCCGTTATACCGTTAAGGCTTTATGTAGACTTCAGTAAGCTAAAAAATATTTATTAACTTAATAAGTTAAACTAATGATTTGAAGCACTTCGATATCGATTTCTTAATGCATATATACAAGAAAATCGACTTTATACCTAAATATAAGCTAACGGAATTCTTCTACATGCACTGCCTTTAGGCCGCCATGGCTTTATGCACACTTCAGTTCGTTAAAGAAGGTTTATTAACTTAAATATGTTCAACTAATGAGTTGAAGCATCTGGATATCGATTGCGAAATATATATTTACAAGAAAATCGACTTTATACCTAAATATAAGATTACGGAATTCTTCCAAATGCACTGCCGTTATACCGTTATGGCTTTATGTAAACTTCAGTAAGATAAATAAGGTTAATTAACTTAAATATGATAAACTAATTATTTGAAGCATTTCGTTATCGATTGCTAAATGTGTATATACAGCAAATTCGGCTTTATACCTAAATATAAGATTACGGAATTCTTCTACATGCACTGCCGTTATGCCGTCATGGCTATATGCAAACTTCAGATCGTTAAAGAAGGTTTATTAACTTAAATATGTTAAACTAATGAGTTGAACCATCTCGATATCTATTGCTAAATGTGTATATTCAACAAAATCGACTTTATTCCTAGATATAAGCTTACGGAATTCTTCCAAATGCACTGCCGTTATACCGTTATGGCTTTATGTAAACTTCAGTAAGAAAAAGAAGGATAGTTAACTTAAATATGTTAAACTAATGATTTCAAGCATTTCGATATCGATTGCTAAATGTGTATATATTTACTTTCTACCTAAATATAAGATTACGGAATCCTTCCAAATGCACTGCCGTTATGGCTTTATGTAAACTTCAGTAAGATAAAGAAGGTTAATTAACTTAAATATGCTAAACTAGTTATTTGAAGCATTTCGATGTCGATTGCAAAATGTGTATATACAAAAAAATCGTGTTTATACCTAAATATAAGATTACGGAATTCTTCCACATGTTCTGTCGTTATGGCTTTATATCAACTTCAATACGTTAAAGGAGGTTAGTTAACTTAAATATGTTAAACTAATGATTTGGAGCATTTCGATATCGCTTGCTAAATGTGTATTTACAAGAAAATCGAATTTATACCTAAACATAAGATTACGGAATTCTTCGAAATACACTGCCGGTATGCCGTTATGGTTTTATATAAATTTCAGTAATCTAAAAAAATGTTTATTAACTTAGTATGGTAAACTAATGATTTGAAGCATTTCGATATCGATTGCTAAGTGCGTATATACAAGAAAATCGAATTTATACCTAAACATAAGATTACGGAATTCTTCCAAATGTACTGTCGTTATGCCGCCATGGCTTTATATCAACTTCAATATGTTAAAGAAGGTTAATTAACTTAAATATGTTAAACTAATGATTTAAAGCATTTCGATATCGCTTGCTAAATATGTACATACAAGAAAATCAAATATATACCTAAATATAAGATAACGGAATTCTTCTAAATGCACTGCCGTTATGCCGTTAAGGCTTTATGTTAACTTCAGTTCGTTAAAAAAGGTTTATTAACTAAAATATGTTAAACTAATGATTTGAAGCATTTCGATATCGCTTGCTAAATGTGTATATAAAAGAAAATGGAATTTATACCTAAACATAAGATTACGGAATTCTTCCAAATGTACTGTCGTTATGCCTCCATGGCTTTATATCAACTTCAATACGTTAAAGAAGGTTAATTAACCTAAATATGTTAAACTAATGATTTTAAGCATTTCGATATCGATTGCTAAATGCGTATATACAACAAAATCGACTCTATGCCTAAATATAAGATTAGGGAATTCTTCTAAATGCACTGTCGTTAAGCCGCCCTGGCTAAATGTGTATATACAAGAAAACCGACTTTATACCTAAATATAAGACTACGGACTTCTTCTAAATGCACTGCCGTTATGCCGCCATGGCTTTATATCAACTTCAATACGCTAAAGAAGGTTAATTAACATAAATATGTTAAACTAATGATTTGAAGCATTTCGATATCGCTTGCTTAATGTGTACATACCACAAAATCAAATTTATACCTAAATATAAGATAACGGAATTCTCCTAAATGCACCGCCGTTATGCCGTTTAAGGCTTTATGTAGACTTCATTAAGACAGAGAGGGTTAATTAACTTGAATATGTTAAACTAATGATTTGAAGCATTTCGATATCGATTGCTAAATATGTAAATACAAGAAAATCGACTTTATACCTAAATATAAGAATACGGAATTCTTCTAAATGCACTGCCGTTATGCCGCCATGGCTTTATGAAGACGTCAGTGCGTTAAAGAAGGTTTATTAACTTAAATATGTTAAACTAATGATTTGAAGCATTTCGATATCGATTGCTAAATGTGTATATACAAGTAAATCGACTTGATACCTAAATATATGATTACGTAATTCTTCTAAATTCACTGCCGTTATGCCGTTAAGGCTTTTGTAGACTTCAGTAAAATAAAGATGTTTAATTAACATAAATATAGTAAACTAATGATTTGAAGCATTTCGATATCGATTGCTAAATGTGTATATACAATAAAATCGACTTTATACTTAAATATAAGATAACGGAATTCTTCTAAATGCACTGCCGTTATGCCGCCATGGCTTTATGCTAACTTCAGTGCGTTAAAGAAGGTTTATTAACTTAAATATGTTACACTAATGATTTGAAGCATGTCGATATCGATTGCTGTATGCGTATATACAAGAAAATCGACTTTATACCTAAATATAAGATAACGTAATTCTTCTAAATGCACTGCCGCTATGCTGTTATGGCTTTATATAAATTTCAGTACGTTAAAGAAGGTTAGTTTACTCAAATATGTTAAACTAATGATTTGAGCATTTCGATATCGCTTGCTAAATGTGTACATACCAGAAAATCAAATTTATACCTAAATATAAGATAACGGAATTCTCCTAAATGCACCGCCGTTATGCCGTTAAGGCTTTATGTAGACTTCATTAAGACAGAGAGGGTTAATTAACTTGAATATGTTAAACTAATGATTTGAAGCATTTCGATATCGATTGCTAAATATGTAAATACAAGAAAATCGACTTTATACCTAAATATAAGAATACGGAATTCTTCTAAATGCACTGCAGTTATACCGTTAAGGCTTTATGAAGACGTCAGTGCGTTAAAGAAGGTTTATTAACTTAAATATATTAAACTAATGATTTGAAGCATTTCGATATCGATTGCTAAATGAGTATATACAACAAAATCGACTTTATACCTAAATATAAGATTACGGAATTCTTCTAAATGCACTGCAGTTATACCGTTAAGGCTTTATGAAGACTTCAGTGCGTTAAAGAAGGTTTATTAACTTAAATATGTTACACTAATGATTTGAAGCATGTCGATATCGATTGCTGTATGCGTATATACAATAAAATCGACTTTATACCTAAATATAAGATAACGTAATTCTTCTAAATGCACTGCCGCTATGCTGTTATGGCTTTATATAAATTTCAGTACGTTAAAGAAGGTTAGTTTACTCAAATATATTAAACTAATGATTTGAGCATTTCGATATCGATTTCTAAATGTGTATGTACAAGAAAATCGACTTTATACCTAAATAAAATCTTACGGAATTCACCCAAATCTTTTGCCGTTATGCCGTTATGGCTTTATGTAAACTTCAGTAAGATAAAGAAGGTTAATTAACCTAAATATGCTAAACCAGTTATTTGAAGCATTTCGATTTCGATTGCTAAATGCGTATATACAACAAAATCGAATTTATACCTAAATATAAAATTGCGGAATTCTTCTAAATGCACTGTCCTTAGGCCGCCATGGCTTTATATCACCTTCATTACGTTAAATAAGGTTAATTATTTTAAATATGTTAAACTAATGATTTGAAGAATTTCGATATCGATTGCTGTATGCGTATATACATACAAGAAAATCGACTTTATACCTAAATATAAGATTACGGAATTCTTCGAAATACACTGCCGTTATGCCGTTATGGCTTTATATAAATTTCAGTACGTTAAAGAAGGTTAATTTACTTAAATATGCTAAACTAATGATTTGAAGCATTTCGATATTGATTGCTAAATGTGTATGTACAAGAAAATCGATTTTATACCTAAATAAAAGATTACGGAATTCTCCCAAATATACTGCCGACATGCCGTTATGGCTTTATGTACACTTCAGTAAGATAAAGAAGGTTAATTAACCTAAATATGCTAAACCAGTTATATGAAGCATTTCAATATTGCTAAATGCCTATATACAACAAAATCGAACTTATACCTAAATATAAGATTACGGCATTATTCTAAATGCATTGTCGTTATGCCGCCATGGCTTTATATCACCTTAATTACGTTAAAGAAGGTTAATTAACTTAAATATGTTAAATTAATGATTTGAAGATTTTCGATATCGATTGCTAAATGTGTAAATACAAAAAAATCGACTATATACCTAAATATAAGATTACGGAATTCTTCTACATGCACTGTCGTTATGCCGCCATGGCTTTATATAACATTCATTACGGTAAAGAAGGTTAATTAACTTAAATATGTTAAACTAATGTTATGAAGCATTTCGATATCGATTGCTAAATGTGTATTTACAAGAAAATCGATTTTATACCTAAATAAAAGCTTACGGAATTCACCCAAATATAATGCCGTTATGCCGTTATGGCTTTATGTAAACTTCAGTAAGATAAAGAAGGTTAATTAACCTAAATATGCTAAACCAATTATTTGAAGCATTTCGATATCGATTGCTAAATGCACATATACAACAAAATCGAATTTATACGTAAATATTAGATTAGGGAATTCTTCCAAATGTACTGTCGTTAAGCCGCCATGGCTTTGTATCAACATCAATACGTTAAAGAAGGTTAGTTATTTTAAATATGTTAAACTTATGGTTTGGAGCATTTCGATATCGACTGCTAAATGTGTAAATACAAGAAAATCGACTTTATACCTAAATATAAAATTATAACATTAGGGAATTCTTCTAAATGCACTGCCGTTATACCGCCATGGCTTTATGTAGACTTCAGTGCGTTAAAGAAGGTTTATTAACTTAAATATGTTAAACTAATGAGTTGAACCATCTCGATATCTATTGCTAATTGTGTATATACAACAAAATCGACTTTGTTCCTGGATATAAGATTACGGAATTCTTCCAAATGCACTGCCGTTATACCGTTATGGCTTTATGTAAACTTCAGTAAGAAAAAGAAGGATAATTAACTTAAATATGTTAAACTAATGATTTGAAGCATATCGATATCGATTGCTAAATGTGTATATATTTACTTTATACCTAAATATAAGATTACGGAATTCTTCCAAATGCACTGCCGTTATGGCTTTTTGTAAACTTCAGTAAAATAAAGAAGGTTAATTAACTTAAATATGCTAAACCAGTTATTTGAAGCATTTCGATATCGATTGCAAAATGTGTATATACAAGAAAATCGACTTTATACCTAACTATAAGATTACGGAATTCTTCCACATGTACTGTCGTTATGGCTTTATATCAACTTCAATACGTTAAAGAAGGTTAATTAACTTAAATATGTTAAACTAATGATATGAAGCGTTTCGATATCGCTTGCTAAATGTGTATTTACAAGAAAATCGAATTTATACCTAAACATAAGATTACGGAATTCTTCCAAATGTACTGTCGTTATGGCTTTATATCAACTTCAATACGTTAAATAAGGTTAATTAACTTAAATATGTTAAACTCATGATTTGAAGCATATCGATATCGCTTGCTAAACGAGTATATACAAGAAAGTCGAATTTATACCTAAATATAAGACAACGGAGTTCTTCTAAATGCAGTGCAGTTATACCGTTAAGGCTTTATGTAGACTTCAGTGCGACAAAGAAGGTTTATTAACTTAAATATGTTAAACTAATGATTTGAGGCATTTCGATATCGATTGCTAAATGTGTATATACAAGAAAATCGACTTTATACCTAAATATAAGATTAGGGAATTTTCCAAATGTACTGTCGTTTAGCCGCCATGGCTTTGTATCAACTTCAATACGTTAAAGAAGGTTAGTTATTTTAAATATGTTAAACTTATGGTTTGAAGCATTTCGATATCGACTGCTAAATGTGTAAATATAAGAAAATCGACTTTATACCTAAATATAAAATTATTACATCACGGAATTCTTCTAAATGCACTGCCGTTATACCGTTAAGGCTTTATGTAGACTTCAGTAATCTAAAAAATGTTTATTAACTTAGTATCTTAAACTAATGATTTGAAGCATTTCGATATCGATTGCTAAATGCGTATATACAAGAAAATCGAATTTATACCTAAACATAAGATTACGGAATTCTTCCAAATGTACTGTCGTTATGCCGCCATGGCTTTATATCAACTTCAATACGTTAAAGAATGTTAATTAATTTAAATATGTTAAACTAACGATTTGAAGCATTTCGTTATCGCTTGCTAAATGTGTACATACAAGAAAATCAAATTTATACCTAAATATAAGATAACGGAATTCTTCTAAATGCACTGCCGTTATGCCGTTAAGGCTTTATGTTAACTTCAGTTCGTTAAAAAAGGTTTATTAACTTAAATATGTAAAACTAATGCTATGAAGCATTTCGATATCGCTTGCTAAATGTGTATATAAAAGAAAATGGAATTTATACCTAAACATAAGATTACGGAATTCTTCCAAATGTACTGTCGTTATGCCGCCATGGCTTTATATCAACTTCAATACGTTAAAGAAGGTTAATTAACCTAAATATGTTAAACTAATGATTTTAAGCATTTCGATATCGATTGCTAAATGCGTATATACAACAAAATCGACTTTATACCTCAATATAAGATTACGGAATTCTTCCACATGTACTGCCGTTATGCCGCCATGGCTTTATATCGCCTTCAATACGGTAAAGAAGGTAAATTATTTTAAATATGTTAATTTAATGGTTTGAAGCATTTCGATATCGATTGCTAAATGTGTAAATAAAAGAAAATCGACTTTATACCTAAAAATAAAATTATAACTTTACGGAATTCTTCTAAATGCACTGGCGTTATACCGTTAAGGCTTTATGTAGACTTCAGTAAGCTAAAAAGCGTTTATTATCTTAATATGTTAAACTAATGATTTGAAGCATTTCGATATCGATAGCTAAATGTGTATATACAAGAAAATCGATTTTATACATAAATATGAGATTACGGAATTCTTCTACATGCACTGCCGTTTTGCCGCCATGGCTTTATATCAACTTCAATACGTTAAAGAAGGTTAATTAACTTAAATATGTTAAACTACTGATTTGAAGCATTTCGATATCGCTTGCTAAATGTGTACATACCAGAAAATCAAATTAATACCTAAATATAAGATAACGGAATTCTTCTAAATGCATCGCCGTTATGCCGTTAAGGCTTTATGTAGACTTCAGTAAGACAGAGAGGGTTAATTAACTTGAATATGTTAAACTAATGATTTGAAGCATTTCGATATCGATTGCTAAATATGTAAATACAAGAAAATCGACTTTATACCTAAATATAAGAATACGGAATTCTTCTAAATGCACTGCAGTTATACCGTTAAGGCTTTATGAAGACGTCAGTGCGTTAAAGAAGGTTTATTAACTTAAATATGTTAAACTAATGATTTGAAGCATTTCGATATAGATTGCTAAATGTATATATACAAGAAAATCGACTTTATACCTAAATATAAGATTACGGAATTCTTCTAAATGCACTGCAGTTATACCGTTAAGGCTTTATGAAGACTTCTGTGCGTTAAAGAAGGTTTATTAACTTAAATATGTTACACTATTGATTTGAAGCATGTCGATATCGATTGCTGTATGCGTATATACAAGAAAATCGACTTTATACCTAAATATAAGATAACGTAATTCTTCTAAATGCACTGCCGCTATGCTGTTATGGCTTTATATAAATTTCAGTACGTTAAAGAAGGTTAGTTTACTCAAATATGTTAAACTAATGATTTGAGCATTTCGATATCGATTGCTAAATGTGTATGTACAAGAAAATCGATTTTATACCTAAATAAAAGCTTACGGAATTCACCCAAATCTTTTGCCGTTATGCCGTTATGGCTTTATGTAAACTTCAGTAAGATAAAGAAGGTTAATTAACCTAAATATGCTAAACCAGTTATTTGAAGCATTTCGATTTTGATTGCTAAATGAGTATATACAACAAAATTGAATTTATACCTAAATATAAAATTACGGAATTCTTCTAAATGCACTGTCGTTAGGCCGCCATGGCTTTATATCACCTTCGTTACGTTAAATAAGGTTAATTATTTTAAATATGTTAAACTAACGATTTGAAGAATTTCGATATCGATTGCTGTATGCGTATATACAAGAAAATCGACTTTATACCTAAATATAAGATTACGGAATTCTTCGAAATACACTGCCGTTATGCCGTTATGGCTTTATATAAATTTCAGTACGTTAAAGAAGGTTAATTTACTTAGATATGCTAAACTAATGATTTGAAGCATTTCGATATTGATTGCTAAATGTGTATGTACAAGAAAATCGATTTTATACGTAAATAAAAGATTACGGAATTCTCCCAAATATACTGCCGACATGCCGTTATGGTTTTATGTACACTTCAGTAAGATAAAGAAGGTTAATTAACCTAAATATGCTAAACCAGTTATAGGAAGCATTTCGATATTGCTAAATGCCTATATACAACAAAATCGAACTTATACCTAAATATAAGATTACGGCATTTTTCTAAATGCACTGTCGTTATGCCGCCATGGCTTTATATCACCTTCATTACGTTAAAGAAGGTTAATTAACTTAAATATGTTAAATTAATGATTTGAAGATTTTCGATATCGATTGCTAAATGTGTAAATACAAAAAAATCGACTATATACCTAAATATAAGATTACGGAATTCTTCTACATGCACTGTCGTTATGCCGCCATGGCTTTATATAACATTCATTACGGTAAAGAAGGTTAATTAACTTAAATATGTTAAACTAATGATTTGAAGCATTTCGATATCGATTGCTAAATGTGTATGTACAAGAAAATCGATTTTATACCTAAATAAAAGCTTACGGAATTCACCCAAATATAATGCCGTTATGCCGTTATGGCTTTATGTAAACTTCAGTAAGATAAAGAAGGTTAATTAACCTAAATATGCTAAACCAATTATTTGAAGCATTTCGATATCGATTGCTAAATGCGTATATACAACAAAATCGAATTTATACGTAAATATAAGATTAGGGAATTCTTCCAAATGTACTGTCGTTAAGTCGCCATGGCTTTGTATCAACTTCAATACTTTAAAGAAGGTTAGTTATTTTAAATATGTTAAACTAACGATTTGAAGCATTTCGATATCGCTTGCTAAATGTGTACATACAAGAAAATCAAATTTATACCTAAATATAAGATAACGGAATTCTTCTAAATGCACTGCCGTTATGCCGTTAAGGCTTTATGTTAACTTCAGTTCGTTAAAAAAGTTTTATTAACTTAAATATGTTAAACTAATGTTATGAAGCATTTCGATATCGCTTGCTAAATGTGTATATAAAAGAAAATGGAACTTATACCTAAACATAAGATTACGGAATTCTTCCACATGTACTGTCGTTATGCCGCCATGGCTTTATATCAACTTCAATACGTTAAAGAAGGTTTATTAACCTAAATATGTTAAACTAATGATTTTAAGCATTTCGATATCGATTGCTAAATGCGTATATACAACAAAATCGACTTTATACCTCAATATAAGATTACGGAATTCTTCCACATGTACTGCCGTTATGCCGCCATGGCTTTATATCGCCTTCAATACGTTAAAGAAGGTAAATTATTTTAAATATGTTAATTTAATGGTTTGAAGCATTTCGATATCGATTGCTAAATGTGTAAATAAAAGAAAATCGACTTTATACCTAAAAATAAAATTATAACTTTACGGAATTCTTCTAAATGCACTGGCGTTATACCGTTAAGGCTTTATGTAGACTTCAGTAAGCTAAAAAGCGTTTATTATCTTAATATGTTAAACTAATGATTTGAAGCATTTCGATATCGATAGCTAAATGTGTATATACAAGAAAATCGATTTTATACCTAAATATGAGATTACGGAATTCTCCTACATGCACTGCCGTTATGCCGCCATGGCTATATGCCAACTTCAGATCGTTAAAGAAGGGTTATTAACTTAAATATGTTAAACTAATGATTTGAAGCATGTCGATATCGATTGCTATATGCGTATATATGTACAAGAAAGTCGACTTTATACCTAAATATAAGATAACGTAATTCTTCTTAATGCACTGCCGCTATGCTGTTATGGCTTTATATAATTATTTATATTTCAGTACGTTAAAGAAGGTTAGTTTACTCAAATATGTTAAACTAATGATTTGAGCATTTCGATATCGCTTGCTAAATGTGTACATACCAGAAAATCAAATTTATACCTAAATATAAGATTACGGAATTCTTCTACATGCACTGCCGTTACTTTAATATATTAAACTAATGATTTGAAGCACTTCGGTATCGATTGCTAAATGAGTATATACACGAAAATCGACTTTATACCTAAGTATAAGATTACGTAATTCTTCTAAAGGCACTGCCGTTATGCCGTTAAGGCTTTTGTAGACTTCAGTAAAATAAAGATGTTTAATTAACTTAAATATAGTAAACTAATGATTTGAGGCATTTTGATATCGATTGCTAAATGTGTATATACAAAAAAATCGACTTTGTACTTAAATATAAGATTACGGAATTCTTCTACATGCACTGCCGTTATGCCGCCATGGCTTTATGTAAGCTTCAGTAAGATAAAGAAGGTTAATTAACCTAAATATGCTAAACCAGTTATATGAAGCATTTCGATATCGATTGCGAAAAATATATATACAAGAAAATCGACTTTATACCTAAATATAAGATTACGGAATTCTTCCACATGTACTGCCATTATGCCGCCATGGCTTTATATCACCTTCAATACGTTAAAGAAGGTTAATTATTTTAAATATGTTAAACTAATGATTTGAAGCATTTCGATATCGATTGCTAAATGTGTAAATAAAAGAAAATCGAATTTATACCTAAAAATAAAATTATGACTTTACGGAATTATTCTAAATGCACTGGCGTTATACCGTTAAGGCTTTATGAAGACTTCAGTAAGCTAAAAAGCGTTTACTATCTTAATATGTTAAACTAATGATTTGAAGCATTTCGATATCGATAGCTAAATGCGTATATACAAGAAAATCGACTTTATACCTAAATATGACATTACGGAATTCTTCTACATGCACTGCCGTTATGCCGCCATGGCTATATGCCAACTTCAAATCGTTAAAGAAGGTTTATTAACTTAAATATGTTAAACTTATGGGATGAAGCATTGCGATATCGATTGCTAAATGTGTATATACAAGAAAATCGACTTTTTACCTTAATATAAGATTACGGAATTCATCCAAATGCACTGCCGTTATACCGTTATGGCTTTATGTAAACTTCAGTAAGATAAAGAAGGTTAATTAACTTAAATATGTAAAACTAATGATTTGAAGCATTTTGTTATCGATTGCTAAAAGTACATATACAAGAAAACCGACTTTATACCTAAATATAAGACTACGGACTTCTTCTAAATGCACTGCCGTTATGCCGCCATGGCTTTATATCAACTTCAATACGTTAAAGAAGGTTAATTAACTTAAATATGTTAAACTAATGATTTGAAGCATTTCGATATCGCTTGCTAAATGTATACATACAAGAAAATCAAATTTATACCTAAATATAAGATAACGGAATTCTTCTAAATGCACTGCCGTTATGCCGTTAAGGCTTTATGTAGACTTCAGTAAGACAGAGAGGGTTAATTAACTTGAATATGTTAAACTAATGATTTGAAGCATTTCGATATCGATTGCTAAATATGTAAATACAAGAAAATCGACATTATACCTAAAAATAAAATTATAACTTTACGGAATTATTCTAAATGCACTGGCGTTATACCGTTAAGGCTTTATGTAGACTTCAGTAAGCTAAAAAGCGTTTATTGTCTTAATATGTTAAACTAATGATTTGAAGCATTTCGATATCGATAGCTAAATGCGTATATACAAGAAAATCGACTTTATACCTAAATATGAGATTACGGAATTCTTCTACATGCACTGCCGTT
>JAPZAG010001217.1:0-10882 GCA_027475135.1 Bactrocera correcta | reverse complement strand
TTTTATATTTAGGTATAAGGTCGATTTTCTTGTATTTACACATTTAGCAGTCGATATCGAAATGCTTTAAACCATTAGTTTAACATATTTAAAATAATTAACCTTCTTTAGCGTATTGTAGTTGATACAAACCCTGGCTGATAACGACAGTACATTGGAAGAATTCTAAATCTTAGTTTCACATATTAAGTTAATTAACATTTTTTAGCTTAATGAGGTCTACATAAAGCCTTAACGGTATAACGGCAGTGCATTTAGAAGAAATCTGTAATGTTATAATTTTATATTTAGGTATAAGGTCGATTTTCTTGTATTTACACATTTAGCAGTCGATATCGAAATGCTTTAAACCATTAGTTTAACATATTTAAAATAATTAACCTTCTTTAGCGTATTGTAGTTGATACAAACCCTGGCGGCATAACGACAGTACATTTGGAAGAATTCCGTAATCTTATATTTAGGTATATGTAAAGTCGATTTTCTTGTATATACACATTTAGCAATCGATTTTATACCTAAATATAAGATTACGGAATTCTTCCAAATTACTGTCGTTATGCCGCCATGGCTTTATATCACCTTCGATACGTTAAAGATGGTTAATTAACTAAAATATGTTAAATTAATGATTTGAAGCATCTCGATATCGATTCCCAAATGTGTAAATACATGAAAATAGACTTTAACCTAAATATAAAATTACGGAATTCTTCTACATGCACTCCCGTTATGCCGCCATGGCTTTATGCCAACTTGAGTTTTTAAAGAGGTTTTATTAACTTAAATATGTGAAACTAATGATTTGAAGCATTTCGATATCGATTGCTAAATGTGTATATACAAGAAAATCGACTTTATACCTCAATATAAGATTACGGAATTCTTCTACATGCACTGCCGTTATGCCGCCATGGCTTTATGCCAACTTCAGTTCGTTAAAGAGGATTTATTAACTTTAGTATGTTAAACTAATGATTTGAAGCATTTTGATATCGATTGCTGAATGTGTATATAAAAAAATCGACTTTATACCCAAATATAACATTAAGTAATTCTTCTAAATGCACTGCCGTTATACAGTTAAGGCTTTATGTAGACTTCAGTAAGATAAAGAAGGTTAATTAACTTAAATATGCTAAACTAATGATTTGAAGCATTTCGATATCGATTGTTAAATGTGCATATTTAACAAAATCGACTTTATACCTAAATATAAAATTACGGAATTCTTCCAAATGCACTGCCTTTATACCGTTAAGGCTTTATGTAAACTTCAGTAAGGTAAAGAAGGTTAATTAACTTAAATATTTTGAACTAATGATTTGAACCATTTCGATATCGATTGCTAAATGAGTGTATACAAGAAAATCGACTTTATACCTAAATATAAGGTTAAGAACTTCTTCTAAATGCACTGGCGTCATATCGTTAAGGCTTTGTGTAAACTTCAGTACGATAAAGTACGCTAATTAACTTAGATATGTTAAACTAATGATTTGAAGCATTTCGATATCGATTGTTTAATGCATATATACAAGAAAATCGACTTTATACCTAAATATAAGATTACGGAATTCTTCCAAATGTACTGTCGTTATGCCGCCATGGCTTTATGTCAACTTCAATACGTTAAAGAAGGTTAATTAACTTAAATATGTTAAACTAATGATTTGAAGCATTTCGATATCGATTGCTAACTGTGTGTATGCAAGAAAATCGACTTTATACCTAAACATAAGATAACGGAATTCTTCTAAATGCACTGCCGTTATGCCACCATAGCTTTATGTAAACTTCAGTTCGTTAAAAAAGATTTATTAATTTAAATATGTTAAACTAGTGATTTGAAGCATTTCGATATCGTTTGCTAAATGTGTATATAAAAGAAAATCGAATTTATACCTAAATGTAAGACTACGGAATTCTTCGAAATGCACTGCCGTCATGCGGATAAAGCTTTATGTAAACGCCAGTAAGATAAAGTAGACTAAATAACTTAAATGCATATGTGAAACCAGTTATTCGAAGCATTTCGATATCGATTTCTAAATGAGTATATTCAAGAAAATCGACTTTATACCTTAATATAAGATTGCGCAATTCTTCTAAATGATTTGCCGTTATGCCGTTAAGGCGTTTGTAGACATCAGTAAGATAAAGAGGGTTAATTAACTTAAATATGTTAAACTAATGATTTGGGGCATTTCGATATCGATTGCTAAATGTGTATATATAAGAAAATCGACTTTACACCTAAACATAAGATTACGGAACTCTTCTAAATGCACTGCCGTTATGCCGTTATGGCTTTATGTTAACTTCTGTTCGTTAAAGAAGGTTTATTAACTTAAATATGTTAAACTAATGATTTGAAAATTTTCGAAATCGATTGCTAAATGCATATATGCAACAAAATCGATTTTTACCTTAATATAAGATAACGGCTATGGCTTTATGTTAACTTCAATACGTTAAAGAAGGTTAATTAACTTAAATATGTTAAACCAGTTATTTGAACCATTTCGATATCGATTGCTTAATGCATATATACAAAAAAATTGACTTTATACCTAAATATAAGATTACGGAATTCTTCCACATGTACTGTCATTATGCCACCATGGCTTTATATCAACTTCAATACGTTAAAAAGCGTTAATTAACTTAAATATGTTAAACTAATGATTTGAAGCATTTAGATATCGATTGCTAAATGTGTATATACAAAAAAAGCGAATTTATAGCTAAATATAAGATTACGGAATTCTTCTACATGCACTGCCGTTATGCCGCCATGGCCTTGTGTTAACTTCAGTGCGTTAAAGTAGGTTTGTTAACTTTAATATATTAAACTAATGATTAAAATGACAAGAAAATCGACTTTATACCTAAATATAAGATTACGTAATTCTTCTAAATGCTTTGCCGTTATGCCGTTAAGGCGTTTGTAGACTTCAGTAAGATAAAGAGGGTTAACTAACTTAAATAGGTTAAACTTATGAGATGAGGCATTTCGATATCGATTGCAAAATATGTAAATACAAGAAAGTCGCCTTTATACATAAATATAAGATTACGGAACTCTTCTAAATGCACTGCCGTTATGCCGTTATGGCTTTGTGTTAACTTAAGTGCGTTAAAGTAGGTTTGTTAACTTAAATATGTTAAACTAATGATTTTAAGCATTTCGTTATCGATTGCTAAATGTTTATATACAAGCAAATCGATTTTATACCTAAGTATAAGATTACGGAATTCCTCTACATGCACTGCCGTTATGCCGCCATGGCTTTATGCCAACTTCCGTTCGTTAAAGAAGGTTAATTAACTTAAATATGTTAAACTAATGATTTGAAGCATTTCGATATCGATTGCTAAATGCGTATATACAACAAAATCGACTTTATACCTAAATATAAGCTTACGGATTTCTTCTAAATGCACTGCCGTTATGCCGCCATGGCTTAATGTTAACGTCAGTGCGTTAAAAAAGCTTTATTAACTTAAATATGTTAAACTAATGATTTGAAGCATTTCCATATCGATTGCTAAATGTGCATATACAAGAAAATCGACTTTATACCTAAATATAAGATAACGGAATATTTCTAAATGCACTGCCGTTATGCCGTTATGGCTTTATGTTAACTTCTGTTCGTTAAAGTAGGTTTATTACCTCAAATATGTTAAACCAGTTATTTGAAGCATTTCGATATCGATTGCTAAATGCATATATACAAAAAAATCGACTTTCTACCTAAATATAAGATTACGGAATTCTTCCAAATGTACTGTCGTTTTGCCGCCAAGGCTTTATATCAACTGCAATATGTTAAAAAAGGTTAATTAACTTAAATATGTTAAACTAATGATTTGAAGCATTTAAATACCGATTTCTAAATGTGAATATACAAAAAAATCGAATTCATAGCTAAATATAAGATTACGGAATTCTTCTACATGCACTGCCGTTATGCCGCCATGGCCTTATGTAGTCTTCAGTAAGCTAAAAAAAAAGTTGATTAACTTAAATATGTTAAACTAATGATTTGAAGCATTTCGATATCGATTTCTAAATGCGTATATACAACAAAATCGACTTTATACCTAAATATAAGCTTACGGATTTCTTCTAAATGCACTGCCGTTATGCCGCCATGGCTTAATGTTAACGTCAGTGCGATAAAAAAGCTTTATTAACTTAAATATGTTAAACTAATGATTTGAAGCATTTCCATATCGATTGCTAAATGTGCATATACAAGAAAATCGACTTTATACCTAAATATAAGATAACGGAATATTTCTAAATGCACTGCCGTTATGCCGCCATGGCTTTATGCCAACTTCAGTTCGTTAAAGAGGATTTATTAACTTTAATATGTTAAACTAATGATTTGAAGCATTTCGATATCGCTTGCTAAATATGTATATACAAGAAAATCGACTTTATACCTCAATATAAGATTACGGAATTCTTCTACATGCACTGCCGTTATGCCGCCATGGCTTTATGCCAACTTCAGTTCGTTAAAGAGGATTTATTAACTTTAATATGTTAAACTAATGATTTGAAGCATTTTGGTACCGATTGCGAAATGTATATATACAAGAAAATCGACTTTATACCTCAATATAAGATTACGGAATTCTTCTACATGCACTGCCGTTATGCCGCCATGGCTTTATATCAACTTCAGTACGTTAAAGAAGGTTAATTAACTTAAATATGTTAAACTAATGATTTGAAGCATTTCGATATCGCTTGCTAAATGTGTATATACAAGAAATTCGATTTTATACCTAAATATAAGATAACGGAATTCTTCTAAATGCACTGCCGTTATGCCGTTAAGGCTCTATGTAGACTTCGGTAGGATAAACAGGATTAATTAACTTAAATATGTTAAACTAATGATTTGAAGCACTTCGATATCAATTGCTAAATAAATAAATACAAGAAAATCGAATTTATACCTAAATAAAATAAATAAATTCTTCTAAACGCACTGCAGTTATACCGTTAAGGCTTTATATAAATTTCAGTACGTTAAAGAAGGTAAATTTACTTAAATATGCTAAACTAATGATTTCAAGCATTTCGATATCGATTGCGAAATTTGTATGTACAAGAAAATCGATTTTATACCTAAATAAAAGATTACGGAATTCACCCAAATATACTGCCGTTATGGCGTTATGTAAACTTCGGTAAAATAAAGAAGGTTAATTAACGTAAATATGCTAAACCAGTTTTTTGAAGCATTTCGATATCGATTGCTAAATATGTAAATACAAGAAAATCGACTTTATACCTAAATAGAAGATTACGGAATTCTTCTAAATGCACTGCAGTTATACCGTTAAGGCTTTATAAATATTTCAGTACGTAAAAGAAGGTTGATTTACTTAAATATGCTAAACTAATGATTTGAAGCATTTCGATATCGATTGCTAAATGTGTATGTACAAGAAAATCGATGCCGTTATGGCGTTATGTAAACTTCGGTAAAATAAAGAAGGTTAATTAACGTAAATATGCTAAACCAGTTTTTTGAAGCATTTCGATATCGATTACTTAATGCGTATATACAAGAAAATCGACTTTATACCTAAATATAAGATTACGTAATTCTTCTAAATGCACTGCCGTTATGCCGTTAAGGCTTTTGTAGACTTCAGTAAGATAAAGAGCGTTAATTAACTTAAATACGAGGGCTGTCTGATAAATAACCGACCTCAACGTGAAGCTAGCGGCACTTCTGAAAACAAAGTTTCTACTTCAAATTGGCCATATTGTAATAGCTACTCGCCAAAATTTCAGAAATTTATCTTGCGCAATTATCTGTTGACAGTCGTTTTTGTGAGTCTAATTCGGTGATTTCCCAAAAATGGAAAAAATTGAATATCGAGCTTGGAAGATGATGAACGTCCTGGGCGTCCAAAAGCTGTAACCACTAACGATAACATCGCTAAAGTTCATCAATTGGTATTAGACGACCGCCGGATTAAAGTTAAGGAAATAGCTGAGATCATGAAGATGTCGAAAGAACGTGTTTGTCACATATTAAACCAAGATTTGGGCATGAGAAAGCTGTCCGCGCTTTGGGTGCCGCGTTTGCTTACGCTAGACCACAAACGTGCGCGCATGAACATTTCCAGCGCACTGTTGGCTCAGTTTAGAGGCAATACGACCAAGTTTTGGCGCCGATTGATAACTGTAGACGAAACTTGGATTCATCATTAGACGCCCGAAACAAAAATCCAATCTAAACAGTGGATTGAAAAGGGGGAACCGGCCCCAAAAAAACCTAAAGCTGTGTATTCGGCTGGGAAAGTGATGGCGAGTGTTTTTTGGGACAGCCATGGAATTATATTTATCGGCTATCTTGAAAAAGGAAAAACTATAACAGGAGCATACTATGCATCATTATTGGACAAGCTAAAGGAAGAAATTTCGAAAAAGCGGCCACATTTGCAAAAAAAAGAAAATCTTGTTCCACCAAGACAACGCACCATCTCACACCTCAACAGTCGCCATGGCGAAAATCCACGAATTGCGGTTCGAACTGCTTGACCATCCACCTTATTCACCGGATTTAGAACCAAGCGACCTTTTTTTGTTTCCTCAATTTAAAACTGCGCTCGGCGGTCAGAGATTTTCGTCAAACGAGAAGGCAATCTCTTTCGTGAACTCGTATTTTGCAGACAAAGACGCCAAGTACTATTTGGAAGGGTTGCAGAGATGGGAGCATCGCTGGGAGAAGTGTGTGGAGTTAGAAGGAGACTATGTAGAAAAATAAAAAATTTGAAAAAGTCGCGTGCATGGAGGTTACGTCGGTTATTTAGCAGACAGCCCTCGTATGTTAAAGTAATGATTTGAATCATTTCGATATCAATTGCTAAATGTGCATGTACAACAAAATCGACTTTCTACCTAAACATAAGATAACGGAATTCATACAAATATACTGCCGTTATGGCTTTATGTAAACTTCAGTAAGATAAAGAAGGTTAATTAACTTAAATATGCTAAACCAGTTGTTTGAAGCATTTCGATATCGATTGCAAAATGTGTATATACAAGAAAATCGACTTTAAACCTAAATATAAGATTACGGAATTCTTCCAAATGCACTGCCGTAATGGCTTTATATCAACTTCAATACGTTCAAGAAGGTTAATTTACTTAAATATGTTAAACTAATGACTTGAAGCAATTCGATATCGACTGCTAAATGTGTAGATATAAGAAAATCGACTTTATACCTAAATACAAAATTATAACCGTTATACCGTTAAGGCTTTATGTAGACTTCAGTGCGTTAAAGAAGGTTTACTAACTTAAATATTTTAAACTAATGACTTGAAGCATTTCGATATGTTAGTTAACCCTCTTTATCTTACTGAAGTCTACAAAAGCCTTAACGGCATAACGGCAGTGCATTCAGAGAGATTCCGTTATCATATATTTAGGTGTAAAGTCGATTTTCTTGTATATATGCACTAAGCAATCGATTTCGAAATGCTTCAAATAACTGGTGTAACATATCTAAGTTAATAAACCTTCTTTAACGAACTGAAGTTAACATAAAGCCACAACGGCATAACGGCAGTGCATTTAGAAGAATTCCGTAAGCTTATATTTAGGTATATAGTCGATTTTGTTGTATATACGCATTTAGCAATCGATATCGAAATGCTTCAAATCATTAGTTTAACATATTTAAGATAATTAACCTTCTTTAACGTATTGAAGGTGATAAAAAGCCATGGCGGCATAACGAGAGTACATTTGGAAGAATTCCGTAACCTCATATTTAGGTATAAAAAAGATTTTCTTGTATATATGCATTTAGCAATCGATTTCGAAAATCTTCAAATCATTAGTTTAACATATTTAAGCTAATTAACCCTCTTTATCTTACTGAAGTCTACAAACGCCTTAACGGCATAACGGCAGTGCATTCAGAGAGATTCCGTTATCATATATTTAGGTATAAAGTCGATTTTCTTGTATATATGCATTAAGCAATCGATTTCGAAATGCTTCAAATAACTGGTGTAACATATCTAAGTTAATAAACCTTCTTTAACGAACAGAAATTAACATAAAGCCATAACTGCATAACGGCAGTGCATTTAGAAGAGCTCCGTAATCTTATATTTAGGTATAAAGTCGATTTTCTTGTATATACATATTTAGCAATCAATATCGAAATGCCTCAAATCATTAGTTTAACATATTTAAGTTAATTAACCTTCTTTAACGTATTGTAGGTGATATAAAGCCATGGCGGCATAACGACAGTACATTTGGAAGTATTCCGTAACCTTAAAGTTAGGTATAAAGAAGATTTTCTTGTATATATGCATTTAGCGATCGATTTCGAAATGCTTCAAATCATTAGTTTAACATATTTAAGTTAATAAACCTTCTTTAACGAACAGAAGTTAACATAAAGCCACAACGGCATAACGACAGTGCATTTAAAAGAATTCCGTAATCTTATATTTGGGTATAAAGTCGATTTTCTTGTATATACACATTTAGCAATCGATATCGAAATGCTTCAAATCATTAGTTTAACATATTTAAGTTAATTAACCATCTTAATCTTACTGAAGTCTACAAACGCCCTAATGGCATATCGGCAAAGCATTTAGAAGAATTACGTAATCTTATATTTAAGTATAAGGTCGATTTTCTTGTATATACTCATTTAGCAATCGATATTGAAATGCTTCAAATCATTATTTTAACATACTTAAGTTAACAAACCTACTTTAACGCACTGAAGTTAACACAAAGCCATGGCGGCATAACGGCAGTGCATTTAGAAGAATTCCGTAATCTTTTATTTAGCTATAAATTCGATTTTTTTGTATATACACATTTAGCAATCGATATCGAAATGCTTCAAATCATTAGTTTAACATATTTAAGTTAATTAACCTTTTTTAACGTATTGAAGTTGATATAAAGCCATGGCGGCATAACGACAGTACATTCGGAAGAATTCCGTAATCTTATATTTAGGTATAAAGTCAATTTTCTTGTATATATGCATTAAGCAATCGATATCGAAATGCTTCAAATAACTGGTTTAACATATTTAAGTTAATAAACCTTCTTTAACGCACTGAAGTTAACATAAAGCCATGGCGGCATAACGACAGTACATTCGGAAGAATTCCGTAATCTTATATTTAGGTATAAAGTCGATTTTGTTGTATATATGCATTTAGCAATCGATTTCGAAAATCTTCAAATCATTAGTTTAACATATTTAAGTTAATAAAGCTTCTTTAACGCACTGAAGTTAACATAAAGCCATGGCGGCGTAACGGCAGTGCATTTAGAAGAATTCCGTAAGCTTATATTTAGGTATAAAATCGCTTTTGTTGTATATACACATTTAGCAATCGATATCGAAATGCTTCCAATCATTAGTTTAACATATTTAAGGTAATTAACCTTCTTTAACGTATTGAAGGTGATATAAAGCCATGGCGGCATAACGACAGTACATTTGGAAGAATTCCGTAATCTTATATTTAGGTATAAAGAAGATTTTCGTGTATATATGCATTTAGCAATCGATTTGGAAATGCTTCAAATAACTGGTTTAACATATTTAAGTTAATAAACCTTCTTTAACGAGCAGAAATTAACATAAAGCCACAACGGCATAACGGCAGTGCATTTAGAAGAATTACGTAATCTTATATTTAGGTATAAAGTCGATTTTCTTGTATATACACATTTAGCAATCGATATCGAGATGCTTCAAATCATTAGTTTAACATATTTAAGTTAAATAACCATCTTTATCTTACTGAAGTCTACAAAAGCCTTAACGGCATAATGGCAGTGCATTAAGAAGAATTACGTAATCTTATATTTACGTTTAAAGTCGATTTTCTTGTATATACACATTTAGCAATCGATATCGAAATGCTTCAAATCAGTAGTTTAACATACTTAAGTAAATAAAGCTTCTTTAACGCCTTGAAGTTAACATAAAGCCATGGCGGCATAACGGCCGTGCATGTAGAAGAATTCCGTAATCTCATATTTAGGTATAAATTCGATTTTCTTGTATATACACATTTAGCAATCGATATCGAAATGCTTCAAATAACTGGTTTAACATATTTAAGTTAATAAACCTTCTTTAACGCACTGAAGTTAACATAAAGCCACAACGGCATAACGGCAGTGCATTTGGAAGAATTCCGAAATCTTATATTTAGGTATAAAGTCGATTTTCTTGTATATATGCATTTAGCAATCGATATCGAAATGCTTCAAATCATTAGTTTAACATATTTAAGTTAATTAACCTTTTTTAACGTATTGAAGTTGATATAAAGCCAAGGCGGCATAACGACAGTACATTCGGAAGAATTCCGTAATCTTATATTTAGGTATAAAGTCAATTTTCTTGTATATATGCATTAAGCAATCGATATCGAAATGCTTCAAATCATTAGTTTAACATATTTAAGTTAATTAACCTTTTTTAACGCACTGAAGTTAACATAAAGCCATGGCGGCATAACGACAGTACATTCGGAAGAATTCCGTAATCTTATATTTAGGTATAAAGCCGATTTTGTTGTATATATGCATTTAGCAATCGATTTCGAAAATCTTCAAATCATTAGTTTAACATATTTAAGTTAATAAAGCTTCTTTAACGCACTGAAGTTAACATAAAGCCATGGCGGCGTAACGGCAGTGCATTTAGAAGAATTCCGTAAGCTTATATTTAGGTATAAAATCGATTTTTTTGTTTATACACATTTAGCAATCGATATCGAAATGCTTCCAATCATTAGTTTAACATATTTAAGGTAATTAACCTTCTTTAAC
>JAPZAG010000127.1:0-87768 GCA_027475135.1 Bactrocera correcta | reverse complement strand
AGTTTAACATATTTAAGTTAATAAACCTTCTTTAACGAACGGAAGTTGGCATAAAGCCATGACGGCATAACGGCAGTGCATGTAGAAGAATTCCTTTATCTTATATTTAGGATAAAGTCGATTTTCTTGTATATACACATTTAGCAATCGATAACGAAATGCTTCAAATAATTAGTTTATCATATTTAAGTTAATTAACCTTATTTATTTTACTGAAGTTTACAAAAAGCCATAACGGTATAACGGCAGTGCATTTGGAATAATTCCGTAATCTTATATTTAGGTATAAAGTCGATTTTCTTGTATTTACATATTCCGCAATCGATATCGAGATGCTTCAACTCATTAGTTTAACATATTTAAGTTAATAAACCTTCTTTAACGAACTGAAGTGTGCATAAAGCCATGGCGGCATAACGGCAGTGCATGTAGAAGAATTCCGTTAGCTTATATTTAGGTATAAAATCGATTTTCTTGTATATACACATTTAGCAATCAATATCGAGATGCTTCAAATCCTTAGTTTAACATATTTAAGTTAATTAGCATTTTTTAACGTAATGAAGGTGATATAAACCATGGCGGCATAACGACAGTACATTCGGAAGTATTCCTTAAACTTATGTTTAGATATAAATTCGATTTTCTTTTATATACACATTTAGCAAGCGATATCGAAATGCTTCAAATCAAAAATTTACCAAATTTAAGTTAATTAACCTTCTTTAACGTATTGAAGTTGATATAAAGCCATGGCGGCATAACGACAGTACATTTGGAAGAATTCCGTAGTCTTATATTTAGGTATAAAGTCGATTTTCTCGTATATATGCATTAAGCAATCGATATCGATATGCTTCAAATAACTGGTTTAACATATTTAAGTTAATAAACCTTCTTTAACGAACTGAACATAAATCCATAACGGCATAACGGCATTGTATTTAGAAGAATTCCGTTATCTTATATTAATGTATAAAGTCGATTTTCTTGCATATACACATTTAGCAATCGACTTCGAAATGCTTCAAATCATTAGTTTAACATATTTAAGTTCATTAGACTTCTTTAACGTAATGAAGGTGATATAAACCATGGCGGCATAAGGACAGTACATTTGGAAGTATTCCATAACCTTATGTTTAGATATAAATTCGATTTTCTTTTATATACACATTTAGCAAGCGATATCGAAATGCCTCAAATTATTAGTTTACCAAACTTAAGTTAATTAACCTTATTTAACGTATTGAAGTTGATATAAAGCCATGGCGGCATAACGACAGTACATTTGGAAGAATTCCGTAGTCTTATATTAGGTATAAAGTCGATTTTCTTGTATATATGCATTAAGCAATCGATATCGATATGCTTCAAATAACTGGTTTAACATATTTAAGTTAATAAACCTCCATAACGGTATAACGGCAGTGCATTTAGAAGAATTCCGTTATCTTATATTTAGGTATAAAGCCGATTTTCTTGTATATACACATTTAGCAATCGATATCGAAATGCTTCAAATCATTAGTTTAACATATTAAAGTTAATAAACCTTCTTTAACGAACGGAAGTTGGCTTAAAACCTTGGCGGCATAACGGCAGTGCATTTAGAAGAATTCCGTAATCTTATATTTAGGTATAAGGTCGATTTTGTTGTATATACACATTTAGCAATCGATACCGATATGCTTCAAATCATTAGTTTAACATATTTAAGTTAATTATCCTTCTTTTTCTTACTGAAGTTTACATAAAGCCATAACGGTATAACAGCAGTGCATTTGGAAGAATTCCGTAATCTTATATCTAGGAATAAAGTCGATATTCTTGTATATACACATTTAGCAATCGATATCGAGATGGTTCAACTCATTAGTTTAACATATTTAAGTTAATAAACCTTCTTTAACGATCTGAAGTTTGCATATAGCCATGACGGCATAACGGCAGTGCATGTAGGAGAATTCCGTAATCTTATATTTAGGTATAAAGTCGATTTTCTTGTATATACACATTTAGCTATCGATATCGAAATGCTTCAAATCATTAGTTTATCATATTGAAGTTAATTACCTTATTTATCTTACTGAAGTTTACATAAAGCCATAACGGTATAACGGCAGTGCATTTGGAAGAATTCCGTAATCTTATATTTAGGTATAAAGTCGATTTTCTTGTATATATATATTCCGCAATCGATATCGAGATGCTTCAACTCATTAGTTTAACATATTTAAGTTAATAAACCTTCTTTAACGAACTGAAGTGTGCATAAAGCCATGGCGGCATAACGGCAGTGCATGTAGAAGAATTCCGTTAGCTTATATTTAGGTATAAAGTCGATTTTCTTGTATATACACATTTAGCAATCAATATCGAGATGCTTCAAATCACTAGTTTAACATATTTAAGTTAATAAGCCTTCTTTAACGTAATGAAGGTGATATAAAGCCATGGCGGCATAACGACAGTACATTCGGAAGTATTCCTTAAACTTATGTTTAGATATAAATTCGATTTTCTTTTATATACACATTTAGCAAGCGATATCGAAATGCTTCAAATCATTATTTTACCAAATTTAAGTTAATTAACCTTCTTTTTCTTACTGAAGTTTACATAAAGCCATAACGGTATAACGGCAGTGCATTTGGAAGAATTCCGTAATCTTATATCTAGGAATAAAGTCGATTTTGTTGTATAAACACATTAAGCAATCGATATCGAATTGCTTCAAATCATTAGTTTAACATATTAAGTTAATAAACATTTTTTCGCTTACTGAAGTCTACATAAAGCCTTAACGGTATAACGGCAGTGCATTTAGAAGAATTCCGTAAGCTTATAATTAGGTATAAAGTCGATTTTGTTGTATATACACATTTAGCAATCGATATCGAAATGCCCCAAATCATTAATTTAACATATTTAAGTTAGTTAACCTTCTTTAACATATTGAAGTTGATATAAAGCCATGGCGGCATAACGACAGTACATTTGGAAGAATTCCGTGGTCTTATATTTAGGTATAAAGTCGATTTTCTTGTATATATACATTTCGCAATCGACATCGAAATGCTTCAAATCATGAGTTTAACATATTTAAGTTAATAAACCTTATTTATCTTAATGAAGTTTACAAAAAGCCAAAACGGTATAACGGCAGTGCATTTGGAAGAATTCCGTAATCTTATATTTAGGTATAAAGTCGATTTTCTTGTATATATATATTCCGCAATCGATATCGAGATGCTTCCACTCATTAGTTTAACATATTTAAGTTAACAAACCTTCTTTAACGAACTGAAGTGTGCATAAAGCCCTGGCGGCATAACGGCAGTGCATGTAGAAGAATTCCGTTAGCTTATATTTAGGTATAAAGTCGATTTTGTTGTATATGCGCATTAAGCAATCGATATCGAAATGCTTCAAATAACTGGTTTAACATATTTAAGTTAATAAGCCTTCTTTAACGAACTGAAGTTAACATAAAGCCATAACGGCAGTGCATTTGGAAGGATTCCGTAATCTTATATTTAGGTATAAAGTCGATTTTCTTGTATATATATAATTCGCAATCGATATCGAGATGCTTCAACTCATTAGTTTAACATATTTAAGTTAATAAACCTTCTTTAACGAACTGAAGTGTGCATAAAGCCATGGCGGCTAAACGGCAGTGCATGTAGAAGAATTCCGTTAGCTTATATTTAGGTATAAAGTCGATTTTGTTGTATATGCGCATTAAGCAATCGATATCGAAATGCTTCAAATAACTGGTTTAACATATTTAAGTTAATAAGCCTTCTTTAACGAACTGAAGTTAACATAAAGCCATAACGGCAGTGCATTTGGAAGAATTCCGTAATCTTATATTTAGGTATAAAGTCGATTTTCTTGTATATATATAATTCGCAATCGATATCGAGATGCTTCAACTCATTAGTTTAACATATTTAAGTTAATAAACCTTCTTTAACGAACTGAAGTGTGCATAAAGCCATGGCGGCAAAACGGCAGTGCATGTAGAAGAATTCCGTTAGCTTATATTTAGGTATAAAGTCGATTTTCTTGTATATACACATTTAGCAATCGATATCGAAATGCTTCAAATCATTAGTTTAACATATTTAAGTTAATAAACCTTCTTTAATGAACGGAAGTTGGCATAAAGCCATGACGGCATAAGGGCAGTGCATGTAGAAGAATTCCGTTATCTTATATTTAGGAATAAAATCGATTTTCTTGTATATACACATTTAGCAATCGATAACGAAATGCTTCAAATCATTAGTTTATCATATTTAAGTTAATTAACCTTATTTATCTTAATGAAGTTTACAAAAAGCCAAAACGGTATAACGGCAGTGCATTTGGAAGAATTCCGTAATCTTATATTTAGGTATAAAGTCGATTTTCTTGTATATATATATTCCGCAATCGATATCGAGATGCTTCCACTCATTAGTTTAACATATTTAAGTTAACAAACCTTCTTTAACGAACTGAAGTGTGCATAAAGCCATGGCGGCATAACGGCAGTGCATGTAGAAGAATCCCGTTAGCTTATATTTAGGTATAAAATCGATTTTCTTGCATATACACATTTAGCAATCGACTTCGAAATGCTTCAAATCATTAGTTTACCATATTTAAGTTCATTAGCCTTCTTTAACGTAATGAAGGTGAGATAAACCATGGCGGCATAACGACAGTACATTTGGAAGTATTCCGTAATCTTATGTTTAGATATAAATTCGATTTTCTTTTATATACACATTTAGCAAACGATATCGAAATGCTTCAAATCATTAGTTTTCCAAACTTAAGTTAAATAACCTTATTTAACGTATTGAAGTTGATATAAAGCCATGGCGGCATAACGGCAGTACATTTGGAAGAATTCCGTAGTCTTATATTTAGGTATAAAGTCGATTTTCTTGTATATATGCATTAAGCAATTGATATCGATATGCTTCAAATAACTGGTTTAACATATTTAAGTTAATAAACCTTCTTTAACGAACTGAACATAAATCCATAACGGTATAACGGCAGTGCATTTAGAAGAATTCCGTTATCTTATATTTAGGTATAAAGTCGATTTTCTTGTATATACACATTTAGCAATCGATATCGAAATGCTTCAAATCATTAGTTTAACATATTAAAGTTAATAAACCTTCTTTAACGAACGGAAGTTGGCTTAAAACCTTGGCGGCATAACGGCAGTGCATTTAGAAGAATTCCGTAATGTTATATTTAGGTATAAAGTCGAATTTCTTGTATATACACATTTAGCAAACGATACCGATATGCTTCAAATCATTAGCTTAACATATTTAAGTTAATTATCCTTCTTTTTCTTACTGAAGTTTACATAAAGCCATAACGGTATAACAGCAGTGCATGTAGAAGAATTCCGTAATCTTATATCTAGGAATAAAGTCGATTTTCTTGTATATACACATTTAGCAATCGATATCGAGATGGTTCCACTCATTAGTTTAACATATTTAAGTTAATAAACCTTCTTTAACGATCTGAAGTTTGCATATAGCCATGACGGCATAACGGAAGTGCATGTAGGAGAAATCCGTAAACTTATGTTTAGGTATAAAGTCGATTTTCTTGTATATACACATTTAGCTATCGATACCGAAATGCTTCAAATCATTAGTTTATCATATTTAAGTTAATTACCCTATTTATCTTACTGAAGTTTACATAAAGCCATAACGGTATAACGGCAGTGCATTTAGAAGAATTCCGTAATCTTATATTTAGGTATAAAGTCGATTTTCTTGTATATATATATTCCGCAATCGATATCGAGATGCTTCAACTCATTAGTTTAACATATTTAAGTTATTAAACCTTCTTTAACGAACTGAAGCGTGCATAAAGCCATGGCAGCATACAGCAGTGCATGTAGAAGAATTCGGTTAGCTTATATTTAGGTATAAAGTCGATTTTCTTGTATATACACATTTTGCAATCGTATCAAAATGCTTCAAATAACTGGTTTAGCATATTTAAGTTAATTAACCTTCTTTATCTTACTGAAGTTCGCATAAAGCCATAACGTCAAAACGGCAGTATATGTGGCAGAATTCCGTAATCTTATATTCAGGTATAAAGTCGATTTTGTTGTACATACACATTTAACAATCGATATCGAAATGCTTCAAATTATTAGTTTAACATATTTAAGTTAACTAACCTTCTTTACCGTAATGAAGGTTATATAAAGCCATGGCGGCATAACGAAGTGCATGTAAAAGAATTCCATAATCTTATATTTAGGTATATAGTCGATTTTCTTGTATTTACACATTTAGCAATCGATATCGAAAATCTTCAAATCATTAGTTTAACATATTTAAGTTAATAAACATTTTTTAGCTTACTGAAGTCTACATAAAGCCTTAACGGTATAACGGCAGTGCATTTAGAAGAATTCCGTTATCTTATATTTAGGTATAAATTCGATTTTCTTGTATATAAACATTTAGCAATCGATATCGAAAATCTTCAAATCATTAGTTTAACATATTTAAGTTAATTAAACTTCTTTAACGTAATGAAGGTGATATAAAGCCATCGCGGTATAACGACAGTGCATTTAGAAAAATTCCGTAATCTTATATTTAGGTATAAGTTCGATTTTGTTGTATATAGGCATTTAGCAATCGATATCGAAATGCTTCATATAACTGGTTTAGCATATTTAGGTTAATTAACCCCCTCTATCTTACTGAAGTTTACATAAAGCCAAAACGGCATAACGGCAGTATGTTTGGGTGAATTCCGTAATCTTTTAATTAGGTATAAAATCGATTTTCTTGTACATACACATTTAGCAATCAATACCGAAATGCTTCAAATCATTCGTTTAGCATATTTAAGTAAATTAACCTCCTTTAACGTACTGAAATTTATATAAAACCATAACGGCATAACGGCAGTGTATTTCGAAGAATTCCGTAATCTTATATTTAGATATAAAGCCGCATTTGTCGTATATTTGCATTTAGCAATCGATATCGAAATTCTTCAAATCATTAGTTTACCATATTTAAAATAATTAACCCTTTTTAACGTAATGAAGGTTATATAAATCCATGGCGGCCTAACGACAGTGCATTTAGAAGAATTCCGTAATCTTATATTTAGTTATAAATTCGTTTTTGTTGTATATACACATTTAGCAAGCGATATCGAAATACTTCAAATCATTAGTTTAATATCTTTAAGTTAATTAACCTTCTTTAACGATCTGAAGTTGGCATATAGCCAGGGCGGCATTACGGCAGTGCATGTAGAAGAATTCCGTTATCTTATATTTAGGTATAAAGTCGATTTTCTTTTATATACACATTTAGATATCGACATCGAAATGCTTCAAATCATTAGTTTAACATATTAAGTTAATAAACATTTTTTAGCTTACTGAAGTCTACATAAAGCCTTAACGGTATAACGGCAGTGCATTTAGAAGAATCCCGTTATCATATATTTAGGTATAAATTCGATTTTGTTGTATATACGCCTTTAGCAATCGACATCGAAATGCTTCAACTCATTAGTTAAACATATTTAAGTTAATAAACCTTCTTTAGCGATCTGAAGTTGGCATAACGGCAGTGGATGTAGAAGAATTCCGTTATCTTATATTAGGCATAAAGTCGATTTTGTTGTATATACACATTTTTCAATCGATATCGAAATGCTTCAAATCATTTGTTTAACATATTAAGTTAATAAACATTTTTTAGCTTACTGAAGTCTACATAAAGTCTTAACGGTATAGCGGCAGTGCATTTAGAAGAATTCCGTAATGTTATAATTTTATATTTAGGTATAAAGTCGATTTTCTTGTATTTGCACATTTAGCAATCGTTATCGAAATGCTTCAAACCATAAGTTTAACATATTTAGAAAAATTAACCTTCTTTAACGCGTTGAAGGTGATACAAAGCCATGGTGGCATAACGACAATACATTTGGAAGAATTCCGTAATCTTATACTTAGGTATAAAGTCGATTTTCTTGTATATACACATTAAGCAATCGATATGGAAATGCTTCAAATCATAAGTTTAACATATTTAAGTTAATTAACCCTCTCTATCTTACTGAATTCTACATAAAGCCTTAACGGCATAACGGCAGTGCATTTAAAAGAATTCCGTTATCTTATATTTAGGTATAAAGTCGATTTTCTTGTATATACTCATTTAGCAGGCGATATCGAAATGCTTCAAATCATTAGTTTATCATATTTAAGTTAATTAACCTTCTTTAACGTATTGAAGTTGATATAAAGCCATGGCGGCATAACGGCAATGCATTTGGAAGAGTTCCGTAATCTTATATTTAGGTATAAATTCGATTTTGTTGTATATACACATTTAGCAAGCGATATCGAAGTGCTTCAACTCATTAGTTTAACATATTTAAGTTAATAAACCTTCTTTAACGAACTGAAGTCTGAATAAAACCATGGCGGCATCACGGCAGTGCATGTAGAAGAATCCCGTTATCTTATATTTAGGTATAAAGTCGATTTTGTTGTATACACACATTTAGCAATCGATATCGAGATGCTTCAACTCATTAGTTTAACATATTTAAGTTAATAAACCTTCTTTAACGAACTGAAGTCTGAATAAAGGAATGGCGGCATCACGGCAGTGCATGTAGAAGAATTCCGTTATCTTGTATTTAGGTATAAAGTCGATTTTTTTGTATATACACATTTAGCAATCGATATCGAGATGCTTCAACTCATTAGTTTAACATATTTAAGTTAATAAACCTTCTTTAACGAACTGAAGTCTGAATAAAGCCATGGCGGCATCACGGCAGTGCATGTAGAAGAATTCCGTTATTTTATATTTAGGTATAAAGTCGATTTTGTTGTATATACACATTTAGCAATCGATATCGAGATGCTTCAATTCATTAGTTTAACATATTTAAGTTAATAAACCTTCTTTAACGTATTGAAGTTGATATAAAGCCATGGCGGCATAACGGCAGTGCATTTAGAGGAATTCCGTAATGTTATAATTTTATATTTAGGTATAAAGTCGATTTTCTAGCATTTACACATTTAGCAATCGATATCGAAATGCTTCAAACCATTAGTTTTACATATTTAAAATAATTAACCTTCTTTAGCGTAATGAAGGTGATATAAAGCCATGGCGGCATAGCGGCAGTGCATTTGGAAGAGTTCCGTAATCTTATATTGAGGTATTAAGTCGATTTTGTTGTATATACGCATTTAGCAATCGATATCGAGATGCTTCAACTCATTAGTTTAACATATTTAAGTTAATAAACCTTCTTTAACGAACTGAAGTCTGAATAAAGCCATGGCGGCATCACGGCAGTGCATGTAGAAGAATTCCGTTATCTTATATTTAGGTATAAAGTCGATTTTGTTGTATATACACATTTAGCAATCGATATCGAGATGCTTCAACTCATTAGTTTAACATATTTAAGTTAATAAACCTTCTTTAACGATCTGAAGTTGGCATATAGCCACGGCGGCATAACGGCAGTGCATTTAGAGGAATTCCGTAATGTTATAATTTTATATTTAGGTATAAAGTCGATTTTCTAGCATTTACACATTTAGCTATCGATATCGAAATGCTTCAAACCATTAGTTTTACATATTTAAAATAATTAACCTTCTTTAGCGTAATGAAGGTGATATAAAGCCATGGCGGCATAACGGCAGTGCATTTAGAAGAATTCCGTAATCTTATATTTAGGTATAAAGTCGATTTTTTTGTATATACACATTTAGCAATCGATATCGAGATGCTTCAACTCATTAGTTTAACATATTTAAGTTAATAAACCTTCTTTAACGAACTGAAGTCTGAATAAAGCCATGGCGGCATCACGGCAGTGCATGTAGAAGAATTCCGTTATCTTATATTTAGGTATAAAGTCGATTTTGTTGTATATACACATTTAGCAATCGATATCGAGATGCTTCAACTCATTAGTTTAACATATTTAAGTTAATAAACCTTCTTTAACGATCTGAAGTTGGCATATAGCCACGGCGGCATAACGGCAGTGCATTTAGAGGAATTCCGTAATGTTATAATTTTATATTTAGGTATAAAGTCGATTTTCTAGCATTTACACATTTAGCAATCGATATCGAAATGCTTCAAACCATTAGTTTTACATATTTAAAATAATTAACCTTCTTTAGCGTAATGAAGGTGATATAAAGCCATGGCGGCATCACGGCAGTGCATGTAGAAGAATCCCGTTATCTTATATTTAGGTATAAATTCGATTTTCTTGTATATACACATTTTGCAGGCGATATCGAAATGCTTCAAATTATTAGTTTAACATATTTAAGTTAATTAACCTTCTTTAACGTATTGAAGTTGATATAAAGCCATGGCGGCATAACGGCAGTGCATTTAGAGGAATTCCGTAATGTTATAATTTTATATTTAGGTATAAAGTCGATTTTCTAGCATTTACACATTTAGCAATCGATATCGAAATGCTTCAAACCATTAGTTTTACATATTTAAAATAATTAACCTTCTTTAGCGTAATGAAGGTGATATAAAGCCATGGCGGCATAGCGGCAGTGCATTTGGAAGAGTTCCGTAATCTTATAATGAAGTATTAAGTCGATTTTGTTGTATATGCGCATTTAGCAATCGTAATCGAAATGCCTCAAATCATGAGTTTAACATATTTAAGATAATTAACCCTCTTTATCTTACTGAAATCTACAAAAGCCTTAACGGCATAACGGCAGTGCATTTAGAAGAATTCCGTAATCCTCTATTTAGGTATAAAGTCGATTTTTTTGTATATACACATTTAGCAATCCATATCGAAATGCTTGGAATCATTAGTTTAACATATTTAAGTTAATTAACCCTCTTTATATTACCGAAGTCTACAAAAGCCTTAACGGCATAACGGCAGTGCATTTCGAAGAATTCCGTAATCTTATATTTAGGAATATAGTCGATTTTCTTGTATTTACACATTTAGCAATCGATATCGAAAATCTTTAAATCACTAGTTTAACATATTTAAGTTAATTAACCTTCTTTAACGTAATGAAGGTAATATAAAGCCATGGCGGCATAACGACAGTGCATTTAGAAGAATTCCGTAATCTTATATTTAGTTATAAATTCGTTTTTGTTGTATATACACATTTAGCAAGCGATATCGAAATGCTTCAAATCATTAGTTTAATATATTTAAGTTAATAAACCTTCTTTAACGATCTGAAGTTTGCATATAGCCATGACGGCATAACGGAAGTGCATGTAGGAGAAATCCGTAAACTTATGTTTAGGTATAAAGTCGATTTTCTTGTATATACACATTTAGCTATCGATACCGAAATGCTTCAAATCATTAGTTTATCATATTTAAGTTAATTACCCTATTTATCTTACTGAAGTTTACATAAAGCCATAACGGTATAACGGCAGTGCATTTAGAAGAATTCCGTAATCTTATATTTAGGTATAAAGTCGATTTTCTTGTATATATATATTCCGCAATCGATATCGAGATGCTTCAACTCATTAGTTTAACATATTTAAGTTATTAAACCTTCTTTAACGAACTGAAGCGTGCATAAAGCCATGGCAGCATACAGCAGTGCATGTAGAAGAATTCGGTTAGCTTATATTTAGGTATAAAGTCGATTTTCTTGTATATACACATTTTGCAATCGTATCAAAATGCTTCAAATAACTGGTTTAGCATATTTAAGTTAATTAACCTTCTTTATCTTACTGAAGTTCGCATAAAGCCATAACGTCAAAACGGCAGTATATGTGGCAGAATTCCGTAATCTTATATTCAGGTATAAAGTCGATTTTGTTGTACATACACATTTAACAATCGATATCGAAATGCTTCAAATCATTAGTTTAACATATTTAAGTTAACTAACCTTCTTTACCGTAATGAAGGCTATATAAAGCCATGGCGGCATAACGAAGTGCATGTAAAAGAATTCCATAATCTTATATTTAGGTATATAGTCGATTTTCTTGTATTTACACATTTAGCAATCGATATCGAAAATCTTCAAATCATTAGTTTAACATATTTAAGTTAATAAACATTTTTTAGCTTACTGAAGTCTACATAAAGCCTTAACGGTATAACGGCAGTGCATTTAGAAGAATTCCGTTATCTTATATTTAGGTATAAATTCGATTTTCTTGTATATAAACATTTAGCAATCGATATCGAAAATCTTCAAATCATTAGTTTAACATATTTAAGTTAATTAAACTTCTTTAACGTAATGAAGGTGATATAAAGCCATCGCGGTATAACGACAGTGCATTTAGAAAAATTCCGTAATCTTATATTTAGGTATAAGTTCGATTTTGTTGTATATAGGCATTTAGCAATCGATATCGAAATGCTTCATATAACTGGTTTAGCATATTTAGGTTAATTAACCCCCTCTATCTTACTGAAGTTTACATAAAGCCAAAACGGCATAACGGCAGTATGTTTGGGTGAATTCCGTAATCTTTTAATTAGGTATAAAATCGATTTTCTTGTACATACACATTTAGCAATCAATACCGAAATGCTTCAAATCATTCGTTTAGCATATTTAAGTAAATTAACCTCCTTTAACGTACTGAAATTTATATAAAACCATAACGGCATAACGGCAGTGTATTTCGAAGAATTCCGTAATCTTATATTTAGATATAAAGCCGCATTTGTCGTATATTTGCATTTAGCAATCGATATCGAAATTCTTCAAATCATTTGTTTACCATATTTAAAATAATTAACCCTTTTTAACGTAATGAAGGTGATATAAATCCATGGCGGCCTAACGACAGTGCATTTAGAAGAATTCCGTAATCTTATATTTAGTTATAAATTCGTTTTTGTTGTATATACGCATTTAGCAAGCGATACCGAAATGCTTCAAATCATTAGTTTAATATATTTAAGTTAATTAACCTTCTTTAACGATCTGAAGTTGGCATATAGCCACGGCGGCATTACGGCAGTGCATGTAGAAGAATTCCGTTATCTTATATTTAGGTATAAAGTCGATTTTCTTTTATATACACATTTAGATATGGACATCGAAATGCTTCAAATCATTAGTTTAACATATTAAGTTAATAAACATTTTTTAGCTTACTGAAGTCTACATAAAGCCTTAACGGTATAACGGCAGTGCATTTAGAAGAATCCCGTTATCATATATTTAGGTATAAATTCGATTTTGTTGTATATACGCCTTTAGCAATCGACATCGAAATGCTTCAACTCATTAGTTAAACATATTTAAGTTAATAAACCTTCTTTAGCGATCTGAAGTTGGCATAACGGCAGTGGATGTAGAAGAATTCCGTAATCTTATATTAGGCATAAAGTCGATTTTGTTGTATATACACATTTTTCAATCGATATCGAAATGCTTCAAATCATTTGTTTAACATATTAAGTTAATAAACATTTTTTAGCTTACTGAAGTCTACATAAAGTCTTAACGGTATAGCGGCAGTGCATTTAGAAGAATTCCGTAATGTTATAATTTTATATTTAGGTATAAAGTCGATTTTCTTGTATTTGCACATTTAGCAATCGTTATCGAAATGCTTCAAACCATAAGTTTAACATATTTAGAAAAATTAACCTTCTTTAACGTGTTGAAGGTGATACAAAGCCATGGTGGCATAACGACAATACATTTGGAAGAATTCCGTAATCTTATACTTAGGTATAAAGTCGATTTTCTTGTATATACACATTAAGCAATCGATATGGAAATGCTTCAAATCATAAGTTTAACATATTTAAGTTAATTAACCCTCTCTATCTTACTGAATTCTACATAAAGCCTTAACGGCATAACGGCAGTGCATTTAAAAGAATTCCGTTATCTTATATTTAGGTATAAAGTCGATTTTCTTGTATATACACATTTAGCAGGCGATATCGAAATGCTTCAAATCATTAGTTTATCATATTTAAGTTAATTAACCTTCTTTAACGTATTGAAGTTGATATAAAGCCATGGCGGCATAACGGCAATGCATTTGGAAGAGTTCCGTAATCTTATATTTAGGTATAAATTCGATTTTGTTGTATATACACATTTAGCAAGCGATATCGAAGTGCTTCAACTCATTAGTTTAACATATTTAAGTTAATAAACCTTCTTTAACGAACTGAAGTCTGAATAAAACCATGGCGGCATCACGGCAGTGCATGTAGAAGAATTCCGTTATCTTATATTTAGGTATAAAGTCGATTTTGTTGTATACACACATTTAGCAATCGATATCGAGATGCTTCAACTCATTAGTTTAACATATTTAAGTTAATAAACCTTCTTTAACGAACTGAAGTCTGAATAAAGGAATGGCGGCATCACGGCAGTGCATGTAGAAGAATTCCGTTATCTTGTATTTAGGTATAAAGTCGATTTTTTTGTATATACACATTTAGCAATCGATATCGAGATGCTTCAACTCATTAGTTTAACATATTTAAGTTAATAAACCTTCTTTAACGAACTGAAGTCTGAATAAAGGAATGGCGGCATCACGGCAGTGCATGTAGAAGAATTCCGTTATCTTGTATTTAGGTATAAAGTCGATTTTGTTGTATATACACATTTAGCAATCGATATCGAGATGCTTCAATTCATTAGTTTAACATATTTAAGTTAATAAACCTTCTTTAACGTATTGAAGTTGATATAAAGCCATGGCGGCATAACGGCAGTGCATTTAGAGGAATTCCGTAATGTTATAATTTTATATTTAGGTATAAAGTCGATTTTCTAGCATTTACACATTTAGCAATCGATATCGAAATGCTTCAAACCATTAGTTTTACATATTTAAAATAATTAACCTTCTTTAGCGTAATGAAGGTGATATAAAGCCATGGCGGCATAGCGGCAGTGCATTTGGAAGAGTTCCGTAATCTTATATTGAGGTATTAAGTCGATTTTGTTGTATATACGCATTTAGCAATCGATATCGAGATGCTTCAACTCATTAGTTTAACATATTTAAGTTAATAAACCTTCTTTAACGAACTGAAGTCTGAATAAAGCCATGGCGGCATCACGGCAGTGCATGTAGAAGAATTCCGTTATCTTATATTTAGGTATAAAGTCGATTTTGTTGTATATACACATTTAGCAATCGATATCGAGATGCTTCAACTCATTAGTTTAACATATTTAAGTTAATAAACCTTCTTTAACGATCTGAAGTTGGCATATAGCCACGGCGGCATAACGGCAGTGCATTTAGAGGAATTCCGTAATGTTATAATTTTATATTTAGGTATAAAGTCGATTTTCTAGCATTTACACATTTAGCTATCGATATCGAAATGCTTCAAACCATTAGTTTTACATATTTAAAATAATTAACCTTCTTTAGCGTAATGAAGGTGATATAAAGCCATGGCGGCATAACGGCAGTGCATTTAGAAGAATTCCGTAATCTTATATTTAGGTATAAAGTCGATTTTTTTGTATATACACATTTAGCAATCGATATCGAGATGCTTCAACTCATTAGTTTAACATATTTAAGTTAATAAACCTTCTTTAACGAACTGAAGTCTGAATAAAGCCATGGCGGCATCACGGCAGTGCATGTAGAAGAATTCCGTTATCTTATATTTAGGTATAAAGTCGATTTTGTTGTATATACACATTTAGCAATCGATATCGAGATGCTTCAACTCATTAGTTTAACATATTTAAGTTAATAAACCTTCTTTAACGATCTGAAGTTGGCATATAGCCACGGCGGCATAACGGCAGTGCATTTAGAGGAATTCCGTAATGTTATAATTTTATATTTAGGTATAAAGTCGATTTTCTAGCATTTACACATTTAGCAATCGATATCGAAATGCTTCAAACCATTAGTTTTACATATTTAAAATAATTAACCTTCTTTAGCGTAATGAAGGTGATATAAAGCCATGGCGGCATCACGGCAGTGCATGTAGAAGAATCCCGTTATCTTATATTTAGGTATAAATTCGATTTTCTTGTATATACACATTTTGCAGGCGATATCGAAATGCTTCAAATTATTAGTTTAACATATTTAAGTTAATTAACCTTCTTTAACGTATTGAAGTTGATATAAAGCCATGGCGGCATAACGGCAGTGCATTTAGAGGAATTCCGTAATGTTATAATTTTATATTTAGGTATAAAGTCGATTTTCTAGCATTTACACATTTAGCAATCGATATCGAAATGCTTCAAACCATTAGTTTTACATATTTAAAATAATTAACCTTCTTTAGCGTAATGAAGGTGATATAAAGCCATGGCGGCATAGCGGCAGTGCATTTGGAAGAGTTCCGTAATCTTATAATGAAGTATTAAGTCGATTTTGTTGTATATGCGCATTTAGCAATCGTAATCGAAATGCCTCAAATCATGAGTTTAACATATTTAAGATAATTAACCCTCTTTATCTTACTGAAATCTACAAAAGCCTTAACGGCATAACGGCAGTGCATTTAGAAGAATTCCGTAATCCTCTATTTAGGTATAAAGTCGATTTTTTTGTATATACACATTTAGCAATCCATATCGAAATGCTTGGAATCATTAGTTTAACATATTTAAGTTAATTAACCCTCTTTATATTACCGAAGTCTACAAAAGCCTTAACGGCATAACGGCAGTGCATTTCGAAGAATTCCGTAATCTTATATTTAGGAATATAGTCGATTTTCTTGTATTTACACATTTAGCAATCGATATCGAAAATCTTTAAATCACTAGTTTAACATATTTAAGTTAATTAACCTTCTTTAACGTAATGAAGGTAATATAAAGCCATGGCGGCATAACGACAGTGCATTTAGAAGAATTCCGTAATCTTATATTTAGGTATAAAGTCGATTTTCTTGTATATACGCATTTAGCAATCGATACCGAAAAGCTTCAAATAACTGGTTTAGCATATTTAGGTTAATTAACCTTCTTTATCTTACCGAAGTTTACATAAAGCCATAACGGCATAACGGCAGTATATTTGGGTGAATTCCGTAATCTTTTACTTAGGTATAAAATCGATTTTCTTGTACATACATATTTAGCAATCGATATCGAAATGCTTCAAATCCTTAGTTTAACATATTTAAGTGAATTAACCTTCTTTAGCGTACTGAAATTTACATAAAGCCATAACGGCATAACGGGAGTGTATTTCGATGAATTCCGTAATCTTGTATTTAGATATAAAGTCGACTTTCTTGTATATACTCATTTAGCAATCGATATCGAAATGCTTCAAATCATTAGTTTAATATATTTAAGTTAATAAAGCTTCTTTAACGTAATGAAGGTGATATAAAGCCATAACGGCATAAAGGGAGTGTATTTCGATGAATTCCGTAATCTTATATTTAGGTATAAAGTCGACTTTCTTGTATTTACACATTTAGCAATCGATATCGAAAATCTTCAAATCATTAGTTTAATATATTTAAGTCAATAAAGCTTCTTTAACGCACTGAAGTTAACATAAAGCCATGGCGGCATAACGGCAGTGTATGTAGAAGAATTCCGTAATCTTATATTTAGGTATAAAGTCGATTTTCTTGTATATATATATAGCAATCGATATCGAAATGCTTCAAATCATTAGTTTAAAATATTTAAGTTCATAAGCCTTCTTTAACGAACTGAAGTTGGCATAAAGCAATGGCGGCATAACGGCAGTGCATTTGGAAGAATTCCGTAATCTTATATTTAGGTATAAAGTCGATTTTGTTGTATATACACATTAAGCAATCGATATCGAAATGCTTCAAATAACTGGTTTAACATATTTAAGTTGATAAACCTTCTTTAACGAACTGAAGTTAACATAAAGCCATAACGGCAATGCATTTAGAAGAATTCCGTTATCTTATATTTAGGTATAAAGTCGATTTTCTTGTATATACACATTTAGCAATCGATAACGAAATGCTTCAAATCATTAGTTTAACATATTTAAGTTAATAAACCTTCTTTAATAAACGGAAGTTGGCATAAAGCCATGACGGCTTAACAGCAGTGCATTTAGAAGAATTCCGTTATCTTATATTTAGGTATAAAGTCGATTTTCTTGTATATACACATTTAGCAATCGATAACGAAATGCTTCAAATAATTAGTTTATAATATTTAAGTTAATTGACATTATTTATCTTACTGAAGTTTACATATAGCCATAACGGTATGATGGCAGTGCATTTGGAAGAATTCTGTAATATTATATTTAGGTTTAAAGTCGATTTTCTTGTATATATATACTTCGCAATCGATATCGAAATGCCTCAACTCATTAGTTTAAAATATTTAAGTTAATAAACCTTCTTTAACGAACTGAAGTGTGCATAAAGCCATGGCAGCATAACGGCAGTGCATGTAGAAGAATTCCGTAATCTTATATTTAGGTATAAAGTCGATTTTCTTGTATATATGCATAAAGCAATCGATATCGAAATGCTTCAAATAACTGGTTTAACATATTTAAGTTAATAAACCTTCTTTAACAAACTTAACATAAATCCATAACGGCATAACGGCAGTGCATTTAGAAGAATTCCGTTATCTTATATTAATGTATAAAGTCGATTTTCTTGCATATACACATCTAGCAATCGATATCGAAATGCTTCAAATAACTGGTTTAACATATTTAAGTTAATAAACCTTCTTTAACGAACTGAAGTTAACATAAAGCCATAACGGCAATGCATTTAGAAGAATTCCGTTATCTTATATTTAGGTATAAAGTCGATTTTCTTGTATATACACATTTAGCTATCGATATCGAAATGCTTCAAATCATTAGTTTAACATATTAAGTTAATAAACATTTTTTAGCTTACTGAAGTCTACATAAAGCCTTAACGGTATAACGGCAGTGCATTTAGAAGAATTCCGCAATGTTATAATATTATATTTAGGTAAAAAGTCGATTTTCTTGTATTTACACATTTCGCAATCGATATCGAAATGCTTCAAACCATTAGTTTAACATATTTAAAATAATTAACCTTCTTTAACGTATTGAAGGTGATATAAAGCCATGGCGGCATAACGACAGTACATGTGGAAGAATTCCGTAATCTTATATTTAGGTATAAAGTCGATTTTCTTGTATATACACATTTTGCAATCGATATCAAAAGGCTTAAAATAACTGGCTTAGCATATTTAAGTTAATTAACCTTCTTTATCTTACTGAAGTTTACATAAAGCCATAGCGACATAACGGCAGTATATGTGGCAGAATTCCGTAATCTTATATTTAGGTATAAAGTCGATTTTGTTGTACACACACATTTAGCAATCGATATCGAAAATCTTCAAATCATTAGTTTAACATATTTAGGTTAATTAACCTTCTTTACCGTAATGAAGGTGATAAAAAGCCATGGCGGCATAACGACAGTGCATTTAGAAAAATTCCGTAATCTTATATTTAGGTATAAAGTATATTTTGTTGTATATAGGCATTTAGCAATCGATATCGAAATGCTTCATATAACTGGTTTAGCATATTTAGGTTAATTAACCCCCTCTATCTCACTGAAGTTTACATAAAGCCATAACGGCATAACGGCACTATGTTTGGGTGAATTCCGTAATCTTTTATTTAGGTATAAAATCGATTTTCTTGTACATACACATTTAGCAATCAATATCGAAATGCTTCAAATCATTCGTTTAGCATATTTAAGTAAATTAACCTTCTTTAACGTACTGAAATTTATATAAAGCCATAACGGCATAACGGCAGTGCATTTAGAAGAATTCCGTAATGTTATAATTTTATATTTAGGTATAACGTCGATTTTCTTGCATTTACACATTTTGCAATCGATATCGAAATGCTTCAAACCATTAGTTTAACATATTTAAAATAGTTAACCTTCTTTAGCGTAATAAAGGTGATATGAAGCCATGGCGGCATAACGACAGTACCTGTGGAAAAATTCCGTACTCTTATATTTAGGTAAAAAATCGATTTCCTTGTATATATACATTTCGCAATCGACATCGAAATGCTTCAAATCATGAGTTTAAAATATTTAAGTAAATTAATCCTCTTTTTCTTACTGAAGTCTACAAAAGCCTTAAGGGCATAACGGCAGTGCATTTGGAAGAGTTTTGTAATCTTATATTTAGGTATTAAGTCGATTTTGTTGTATATACGCACTTAGTAATCGATATCGAAATGCTTCAAATCATTAGTTTAACATATGTAAGTTAATAAACCTTCTTTAACGTATTGAAGGTGATACAAAGCCATGGCGGCATAACGACAGAACATTTGGAAGAATTCCGTAATCTTATATTTAGGTATAAAGTCGATTCTCTTGTATATACACATTTAGCAATCGATATAGAAATGCTTCAAATCATTAGTTTAACATATTTAAGTTAATAAACCTTCTTTAACGAACGGAAGTTGGCATAAAGCCATAACGGCATAACGGCAGTGCATTTAGAAGAATTCCGTAATGTTATAATTTTATATTTAGGTATAACGTCGATTTTCTTGCATTTACACATTTTGCAATCGATATCGAAATGCTTCAAACCATTAGTTTAACATATTTAAAATAGGTTACCTTCTTTAGCGTAATAAAGGTGATATGAAGCCATGGCGGCATAACGACAGTACCTGTGGAAAAATTCCGTACTCTTATATTTAGGTAAAAAGTCGATTTCCTTGTATTTATACATTTCGCAATCGACATCGAAATGCTTCAAATCATGAGTTTAAAATATTTAAGTAAATTAATCCTCTTTTTCTTACTGAAGTCTACAAAAGCCTTAAGGGCATAACGGCAGTGCATTTGGAAGAGTTCCGTAATCTTATATTTAGGTATTAAGTCGATTTTGTTGTATATACGCACTTAGTAATCGATATCGAGATGCTTCAAATCATTAGTTTAACATATTTAAGTTAATTAGCCTTCTTTAACGTAATGAAGGTGATATAAAGCCATGGTGGCACAACGACAGTACATTTGGAAGTATTCCGTAATCTTATGTTTAGATATAAATTTGATTTTCTTTTACATACACATTTAGCAAGCGATATCGAAATGCTTCAAATCATTAGTTTAACAAATTTAAGTTAATTAACCTTCTTCAACGTATTGAAGTTGATACAAAGCCATGGCGGCCTAACGACAGTACATTTGGAAGAATTCCGTAGTCTTATATTTAGGTATAAAGTCGATTTTCTTGTATATATGCATAAAGCAATCGATATCGAAATGCTTCAAATAACTGGTTTAACATATTTAAGTTAATAAACCTTCTTTAACAAACTTAACATAAATCCATAACGGCATAACGGCAGTGCATTTAGAAGAATTCCGTTATCTTATATTAATGTATAAAGTCGATTTTCTTGCATATACACATCTAGCAATCGATATCGAAATGCTTCAAATAGCTGGTTTAGCATATTTAAGTTAATAAACCTTCTTTAACGAACTGAAGTTAACATAAAGCCATAACGGCAATGCATTTAGAAGAATTCCGTTATCTTATATTTAGGTATAAAGTCGATTTTCTTGTATATACACTTAGCTATCGATATCGAAATGCTTCAAATCATTAGTTTAACATATTAAGTTAATAAACATTTTTTAGCTTACTGAAGTCTACATAAAGCCTTAACGGTATAACGGCAGTGCATTTAGAAGAATTCCGCAATGTTATAATATTATATTTAGGTAAAAAGTCGATTTTCTTGTATTTACACATTTCGCAATCGATATCGAAATGCTTCAAACCATTAGTTTAACATATTTAAAATAATTAACCTTCTTTAACGTATTGAAGGTGATATAAAGCCATGGCGGCATAACGACAGTACATGTGGAAGAATTCCGTAATCTTATATTTAGGTATAAAGTCGATTTTCTTGTATATACACATTTTGCAATCGATATCAAAAGGCTTAAAATAACTGGCTTAGCATATTTAAGTTAATTAACCTTCTTTATCTTACTGAAGTTTACATAAAGCCATAGCGACATAACGGCAGTATATGTGGCAGAATTCCGTAATCTTATATTTAGGTATAAAGTCGATTTTGTTGTACACACACATTTAGCAATCGATATCGAAAATCTTCAAATCATTAGTTTAACATATTTAGGTTAATTAACCTTCTTTACCGTAATGAAGGTGATAAAAAGCCATGGCGGCATAACGACAGTGCATTTAGAAAAATTCCGTAATCTTATATTTAGGTATAAAGTATATTTTGTTGTATATAGGCATTTAGCAATCGATATCGAAATGCTTCATATAACTGGTTTAGCATATTTAGGTTAATTAACCCCCTCTATCTCACTGAAGTTTACATAAAGCCATAACGGCATAACGGCACTATGTTTGGGTGAATTCCGTAATCTTTTATTTAGGTATAAAATCGATTTTCTTGTACATACACATTTAGCAATCAATATCGAAATGCTTCAAATCATTCGTTTAGCATATTTAAGTAAATTAACCTTCTTTAACGTACTGAAATTTATATAAAGCCATAACGGCATAACGGCAGTGCATTTAGAAGAATTCCGTAATGTTATAATTTTATATTTAGGTATAACGTCGATTTTCTTGCATTTACACATTTTGCAATCGATATCGAAATGCTTCAAACCATTAGTTTAACATATTTAAAATAGTTAACCTTCTTTAGCGTAATAAAGGTGATATGAAGCCATGGCGGCATAACGACAGTACCTGTGGAAAAATTCCGTACTCTTATATTTAAGTAAAAAGTCGATTTCCTTGTATATATACATTTCGCAATCGACATCGAAATGCTTCAAATCATGAGTTTAAAATATTTAAGTAAATTAATCCTCTTTTTCTTACTGAAGTCTACAAAAGCCTTAAGGGCATAACGGCAGTGCATTTGGAAGAGTTTTGTAATCTTATATTTAGGTATTAAGTCGATTTTGTTGTATATACGCACTTAGTAATCGATATCGAAATGCTTCAAATCATTAGTTTAACATATGTAAGTTAATAAACCTTCTTTAACGTATTGAAGGTGATACAAAGCCATGGCGGCATAACGACAGAACATTTGGAAGAATTCCGTAATCTTATATTTAGGTATAAAGTCGATTCTCTTGTATATACACATTTAGCAATCGATATAGAAATGCTTCAAATCATTAGTTTAACATATTTAAGTTAATAAACCTTCTTTAACGAACGGAAGTTGGCATAAAGCCATAACGGCATAACGGCAGTGCATGTAGAAGAATTCCGTAATGTTATAATTTTATATTTAGGTATAACGTCGATTTTCTTGCATTTACACATTTTGCAATCGATATCGAAATGCTTCAAACCATTAGTTTAACATATTTAAAATAGTTAACCTTCTTTAGCGTAATAAAGTTGATATGAAGCCATGGCGGCATAACGACAGTACCTGTGGAAAAATTCCGTACTCTTATATTTAGGTAAAAAGTCGATTTCCTTGTATATATACATTTCGCAATCGACATCGAAATGCTTCAAATCATGAGTTTAAAATATTTAAGTAAATTAATCCTCTTTTTCTTACTGAAGTCTACAAAAGCCTTAAGGGCATAACGGCAGTGCATTTGGAAGAGTTCCGTAATCTTATATTTAGGTATTAAGTCGATTTTGTTGTATATACGCACTTAGTAATCGATATCGAAATGCTTCAAATCATTAGTTTAACATATTTAAGTTAATAAACCTTCTTTAACGTATTGAAGGTGATACAAAGCCATGGCGGCATAACGACAGAACATTTGGAAGAATTCCGTAATCTTATATTTAGGTATAAAGTCGATTCTCTTGTATATACACATTTAGCAATCGATATAGAAATGCTTCAAATCATTAGTTTAACATATTTAAGTTAATAAACCTTCTTTAACGAACGGAAGTTGGCATAAAGCCATAACGGCATAACGGCAGTGCATTTAGAAGAATTCCGTAATGTTATAATTTTATATTTAGGTATAACGTCGATTTTCTTGCATTTACACATTTTGCAAACGATATCGAAATGCTTCAAACCATTAGTTTAACATATTTAAAATAGTTAACCTTCTTTAGCGTAATAAAGGTGATATGAAGCCATGGCGGCATAACGACAGTACCTGTGGAAAAATTCCGTACTCTTATATTTAGGTAAAAAGTCGATTTCCTTGTATATATACATTTCGCAATCGACATCGAAATGCTTCAAATCATGAGTTTAACATATTTAAGTAAATTAATCCTCTTTTTCTTACTGAAGTCTACAAAAGCCTTAAGGGCATAACGGCAGTGCATTTGGAAGAGTTCCGTAATCTTATATTTAGGTATTAAGTCGATTTTGTTGTATATACGCACTTAGTAATCGATATCGAAATGCTTCAAATCATTAGTTTAACATATGTAAGTTAATAAACCTTCTTTAACGTATTGAAGGTGATACAAAGCCATGGCGGCATAACGACAGAACATTTGGAAGAATTCCGTAATCTTATATTTAGGTATAAAGTCGATTCTCTTGTATATACACATTTAGCAATCGATATAGAAATGCTTCAAATCATTAGTTTAACATATTTAAGTTAATAAACCTTCTTTAACGAACGGAAGTTGGCATAAAGCCATGACGGCATAACGGCAGTGCATGTAGAAGAATTCCGTTATCTTTCATTTAGGAATAAAGTCGATTTTCTTGTATATACACATTTAGCAATCGATAACGAAATGCTTCAAATAATTAGTTTAAAATATCTAAATTCATATACCTTCTTTAACGAACTGAAGTTGGCATTAAGCAATGGCGGCATACCGGCATAAAGTAGATTTTGTTGTATATACGCATTAAGCAATCGATATCGAAATGCTTCAAATAACTGGTTTAACATATTTAAGTTAATAAACCTTCTTTAACGACCTGAAGTTCACATAAAGCCATAACGGCAGTGCATGTAGAAGAATTCCGTTATCTTATATTTAGGTATAAAGTCGATTTTGTTGTATATACATATTTAGCAATCGATATCGAAATGCTTCAAATCATTAGTTTAACATATTTAAGTTAATAAACCTTCTTTAACGAACGGAAGTTGGCATAAAGCCATAACGGCATAACGGTAGTGCATGTCGAAGAATTCCGTTATCTTATATTTAGGAATAAAGGCGATTTTCTTGTATATACACATTTAGCAATCGATATCGAAAATCTTCAAATCATTAGTTTATCACATTTAAGTTAATTAACCTTCTTTAACGTAATGAAGGTGATATAAAGCCATGGCGGTATAAAGACAGGGCATTTAGAAAAATTCCGTAATCTTATATTTAGGTATAAAGTCGATTTTCTTGTATATACACATTTAGCAAGCGATATCGAAATGCTTCAACTCATTAGTTTAACATATTTAAGTTAATAAACCTTCTTTAACGAACTGAAGTTGGAATAAAGCCATGGCGGCATAACGGCAGTGCATTTAGAAGAATTCCGTTATCTTATATTTAGGCATAAAGTCGATTTTGTTGTATAAACACATTAAGCAAGCGATATCGAAATGCTTCAACACATTAGTTTAACATATTTAAGTTAATAAACCTTATTTATCTTACTGAAGCTTACAAAAAGCCATAACGGTATAACGGCAGTGCATTTGGAAGAATTCCGTAATCTTATATTTAGGTATAAAGCCGATTTTCTTGTATATATATTCCGCAATCGATATCGAGATGCTTCAACTCATTAGTTTAACATATTTAAGTTAATAAACCTTCCTTAACGAACTGACGTGTGCATATAGCCATGGCGGCATAACGGCAGTGCATGTAGAAGAATTCCGTTAGCTTATATTTAGGTGTAAAATCGATTTTCTTGTATATACACATTTAGCAATCAATATCGAGATGCTTCAAATAATTAGTTTAACATATTTAAGTTAATTAGCCTTCTTTAACGTAATGAAGGTGATATAAACCATGGCGGCATAACGACAGTACATTTGGAAGTATTCCGTAACCTTATGTTTAGATATAAATTCGATTTTCTTTTATATACACATTTAGCAAGCGATATCGAAATGCCTCAAATCATTAGTTTACCAAATTTAAGTTAATAAACCTTCTTTAACGAACTGAAGTTGGAATAAAGCCATGGCGGCATAACGGTAGTGCATGTAGAAGAATTCCGTTATCTTATATTTAGGAATAAAGTCAATTTTCTTGTATATACACATTTAGCAATCGATATCGATATGCTTCAAATAACTGGTTTTACATATTTAAGTTAATTAACCTTCTTTATCTTTCTGAAGTTCACATAAATTCATAACGTCAAAACGGCAGTATATGTGGCAGAATTCCGTAATCTTATATTCAGGTATAAAGTCGATTTTGTTGTACATACACATTTAGCAATCGATATCGAAATGCTTCAAATCATTAGTTTAACATATTTAAGTTAAAAAACCTTCTTTACCGTAATGATGGTTATATAAAGCCATGGCGGCATAACGAAGTGCATGTAGAAGAATTCCGTAATCTTATATTTAGGTATATAGTCGATTTTCTTGTATATACACATTTAGCAATCAATATCGAGATGCCTCAAATCATTAGTTTAACATATTTAAGTTAATTAGCCTTCTTTAACGTAATGAAGGTGATATAAACCATGGCGGCATAACGACAGTACATTTGGAAGTATTCCGTAACCTTATGTTTAGATATAAATTCGATTTTCTTTTATATACACATTTAGCAAGCGATATCGAAATGCCTCAAATCATTAGTTTACCAAATTTAAGTTAATAAACCTTCTTTAACGAACTGAAGTTGGAATAAAGCCATGGCGGCATAACGGTAGTGCATGTCGAAGAATTCCGTTATCTTATATTTAGGAACAAAGTCGATTTTCTTGTTAATACACATTTAGCAATCGATATCGATATGCTTCAAATAACTGGTTTTACATATTTAAGTTAATTAACCTTCTTTATCTTTCTGAAGTTCACATAAAGTCATAACGTCAAAACGGCAGTATATGTGGCAGAATTCCGTAATCTTATATTCAGGTATAAAGTCGATTTTGTTGTACATACACATTTAGCAATCGATATCGAAAATCTTCAAATCATTAGTTTATCATATTTAAGTTAATTAACCTTCTTTAACGTAATGAAGGTGATATAAAGCCATGGCGGTATAAAGACAGGGCATTTAGAAAAATTCCGTAATCTTATATTTAGGTATAAAGTCGATTTTCTTGTATATACACATTTAGCAAGCGATATCGAAATGCTTCAACTCATTAGTTTAACATATTTAAGTTAATAAACCTTCTTTAACGAACTGAAGTTGGAATAAAGCCATGGCGGCATAACGGCAGTGCATTTAGAAGAATTCCGTTATCTTATATTTAGGCATAAAGTCGATTTTGTTGTATAAATACATTAAGCAAGCGATATCGAAATGCTTCAACACATTAGTTTAACATATTTAAGTTATTTAACCTTCTTTAACGAACTGAAGTTGGCATAAAGCCATGGCGGCATAACGGCAGTGCATGTAGAAGAATTCCGTTATCTTATATTTGGGTATAAAGTCGATTTTCTTGTATATACACATTTAGCTATCGATATCGAAATGCTTCAAATCATTAGTTTAACATACTAAGTTAATAAACGCCTTTTAGCTTACTGAAGTCTACATAAAGCCTAAACAGTATAACTGCAGTGCATTTAGAAGAATTCCGTAATGTTATAATTTTTTATTTAGGTATAAAGTCGATTTTCTTGTATTTAAACATTTAGCAATATATATCGAAATGCTTCAAAAAACTGGTTTAGCATATTTAAGTTAATTAACCTTCTTTATCTTATTGAAGTTTACATAAAGCCATAACGGCATAACGGCAGTATATTTATATGAATTCCGTTATCATATATTTAGGTATAAAGTCGATTTTGTTGTACATACGCATTTAGCAATCGATATCGAAATGCTTCAAATCATTAGCTTAACATATTTAAGTTAATTAACCTTCTTTAACGTAATGAAGGTGATATAAAGCCATGGCGGCATAACGGCAGTGCAGGTAGAAGAGTTCCGTAATCTTATATTTAGGTTTATAGTCGATTTTCTTGTATTTACACATTTAGCAATCGATATCGAAAATCTTCAAATCATTAGTTTAACATATTTATGTTATTTAACCTTCTTTAACGTAATGAAGGTGATATAAAGCCATGGCGGCATAACGACAGTGCATTTAGAAGAATTCCGTAATCTTATATTTAGGTATAAAGTCGATTTTCTTGTATATACACATTTAGCTATCGATATCGAAATGCTTCAAATCATTAGTTTTACATATTTAAGTTAATTAACCTTCTTTTACGTATTGTAGTTGATATAAAGCCATGGCGGCATAACGATAGTACATTTGGAAGAGTTCCGTAGTCTTATATTTATGTAAAAAGTCGATTTTCTTGCATATACACACTTAGCGATCGATATCGAGATGCTTCAACTCATTAGTTTAACATTTTTAAATGTTAATAAACCTTCTTTAACGATCTGAAGTTGGCATATACCATGGCGGCATAACGGCAGTGCATTTAGAAGAATTCCGTTATCTTATATTTGGGTATAAAGTCGATTTTCTTGTATATACACATTTAGCTATCGATATCGAAATGCTTCAAATCATTAGTTTAACATATTAAGTTAATTAACCTTCTTAACGTATTGAAGTTGATATAAAGCCATGGCGGCATAACGACAGTACATTTGGAAGAATTCCGTAATCTTATATTTATGTAAAAAGTCGATTTTCTTGTATATACACATTAGCAATCGATATCGAAATGCTTCAAATCATTAGTTTAACATATTTAAGTTAGTTAACCTTCGTTACCGTAATGAAGGTGATATAAAGCCATGGCGGCATAACGACAGTGCATTTAGAAGAATTCCGTAATCTTATATTTAGGTATAAAGTCGATTTTGTTGAAATGCTTCAAATCATTAGTTTAACATATATAAGTTAATTAACCTTCTTTAACGTATTGAAGTTGATATAAAGCCATGGCGGCATAACGACAGTAGATTTGGAAGAATTCCGTAATCTTATATTTAGGTATAAAGTCGATTTTGTTGTACATACACATTAAGCAATCGATAACGAAATGCTTTAAATCATTAGTTTAACATATTTAAGTTAATTAACCTTCTTTAACGTATAGAAGTTGATATAAAGCCATGGCGACATAACGGCAGTGCATTTAGAAGAATTCCGTAATCTTATATTTGGGTATAAAGTCGATTTTCTTGTATATACACATTTAGCTATCGATATCGAAATGCTTCAAATCATTAGTTTTACATATTTAAGTTAATTAACCTTCTTTAACGTATTGTAGTTGATATAAAGCCATGGCGGCATAACGATAGCACATTTGGAAGAGTTCCGTAGTCTTATATTTATGTAAAAATTCGATTTTCTTGCATATACACACATAGCGATCGATATCGAGATGCTTTAACTCATTAGTTTAACATATGTACGTTAATAAACCTTCTTTAACGATCTGAAGTTGGCATATATCCATGGCGGCATAACGGCAGTGCATTAAGAAGAATTCCTTTATCTTATATTTCGGTATAAAGTCAGATTTCTTGTATGTAAACATTTAGCAATCGATACCGAAATGCTTCAAATCATTAGTTGAACATATTTAAGTTAATAAACCTTCTTTAACGCACTGAAGTCTACATAAAGCCTTAACGGTATAACTGCAGTGCATTTAAAAGAATTCCGTAATCTTATATTAAGGCATAAAGTCGATTTTGCTTCAAATCATTATTTAGTTAACATATGTAAGTTAATAAACCTTCTTTAACGAACGGAAGTTGGCATAAAGCCATGGCGGCATAACGGCAATGCATTTGGAAGAATTCCGTAGTCTTATATTTATGTATAAAATCGATTTTCTTGTATATACACATTTAGCTATCGATATCGAAATGCTTCAAATCATTAGTTTAACATATTAAGTTAATAAAAGCTTTTTAGCTTACTGAAGTCTACATAAAGCCTAAACAGTATAACGGAAGTGCATTTAGAAGATATCCGTAATGTTATAATTTTATATTTAGGTATAAAGTCGATTTTCTTCTGTTTACACATTTAGCAATATATATCGAAATGCTTCAAATAACTGGTTTAGCATATTTAAGTTAATTAACCTTCTTTATCTTAATGAAGTTTACATAAAGCCTTAACGGCATAACGGCAGTATATTTATATGAATTCCGTTATTTTATATTTAGGCATAAAGTCGATTTTGTTGTACACACGCATTTAGCAATCGATATCGAAATGCTTCAAATCATTAGTTTAACATATTTAAGTTATGTTAACCTTCTTTACCGTAATGAAGGTGATATAAAGCCATGGCGGCATAACGACAGTGCATTTAGAAGAATTCCGTAATCTTATATTTAGGTATAAAGTCGATTTTGTTGAAATGCTTCAAATCATTAGTTAAACATATATAAGTTAATTAACCTTCTTTAACGTATTGAAGTTTATACAAAGCCATGGCGGCATAACGACAGTAGATTTGGAAGAATTCCGTAATCCTTTATTTAGGTATAAAGTCGATTTTGTTGTATATACACATTAAGCAATCGATATCGAAATGCTTCAAATCATTAGTTTAACATATTTAAGTTAATTAACCTCCTTTATCTTACTGAAGTTTACATAAAGCCAAAACGGTATAACGGCAGTGCATTTGGAAGAATTCCGTAATCTTATATTTAGGTAAAACGTCGATTTTCTTTTATATACACATTTAGCTATCGATATCGAAATGCTTCAAATCATTCGTTTAACATATTTAAGTTAATTAACCTTCTTTAACGTATTGAAGTTGATATAAAGCCATGGCGACATAACGGCAGTGCATTTAGAAGAATTCCGTAATCTTGTATTTAGGTATAAAGCCGATTTTCTTGTATATACCCATTTAGCAATCGATACCGAAAATCTTCAAATCATTAGTTGAACATATTTAAGTTAATAAACCTTCTTTAACGCACTGAAGTCTACATAAAGCCTTAACGGTATAACTGCAGTGCATTTAAAAGAATTCCGTAATCTTATATTAAGGCATAAAGTCGATTTTGCTTCAAATCATTATTTAGTTAACATATGTAAGTTAATAAACCTTCTTTAACGAACGGAAGTTGGCATAAAGCCATGGCGGCATAACGGCAATGCATTTGGAAGAATTCCGTAGTCTTATATTTATGTATAAAATCGATTTTCTTGTATATACACATTTAGCTATCGATATCGAAATGCTTCAAATCATTAGTTTAACATATTAAGTTAATTAACCCTCTTTATCTTACTGAAGTCTACACACGGCTTAACGGCATAACGGCAAAGCATTTAGAAGAATTACGTAATCTTATATTTAGGTAGAAAGTCGATTTTGTTGTATATACACATTTAGCAATCGATATCGAAATGCTTCAACTCATTAGTTTAACATATTTAAGCAAATTAACCCTCCTTATCTTACTAAAGTCTACAAAAGCCTTAACGGCGTAACGACAGTGCATTCGGAAGAATTCCGTTATCTTATATTAAGGTATAAAGTCGATTTTCTTGTATATACTCATTTAGCAATCGATATCGAAATGCTTCAAATCATTAGTTTAAAATATTTAAGTTCATAAACCTTCTTTAACGGACTGAAGTTGGCATAAAGCCACAACGGCATAACGGCAGTGCATTTAGAAGAATTCCATAATCTTATATTTAGGTATAAAGTCGATTTTCTTGTACATATGCATTAAGCAATCGATATCGAAATGCCTCAAATCCTTAGTTTAACATATTAAAGTTAATAAACCTTCTTTGGCGAACGAAAGTTGGCATAAAGCCATGGCGGCATAACGACAGTACATTTGGAAGAATTCCGTAATCTTACGTTTAGGTATAATTTCGATTTTCTTGTATATACACATTTAGCAAGCGATACCGAAATGCTTCAAATCATTAGTTTAACATATTTAAGTTAATAAACCTTCTTTAACGAACTGAAGTTAACATAAAGCCACAACGGCATAACGGCAGTGCATTTAGAAGAATTCAGTTATCTTATATTTAGGTATAAAGTCGATTTTCTTGTATATACACATTTAGCAATCGATATCGAAATGCTCCAAATCATTACTTTAACATATTTAAATTAATATACCTTCTTTATCCAACGGAAGTTGGCATAAAGCCATGGCGACATAACGGCAGTGCATTTAGAAGAATTCCGTAATCATATATTTAGGTATAAAGTCGATTTTCTTGTATATACACATTTAGCAATCGATAACGAAATGCTTCAAATCATTAGTTTAACATATTTACGTTAATTAACCTTCTTTACCTTACTGAAGTTTACATAAAGCCATAACGGTATAACGGCAGTGCATTTGGAAGAATTCCGTAAACTTACATTTAGGTATAAAGTCGATTTTGTTGTATATACATATTTAGCAATCGACATCGATATGTTTCACCTCATTAGTTTAACATATTTAAGTTAATAAACCTTCTTTAACGAACTGAAGTTGGCATAAAGCTATGACGGCATAACGGCAGTGCATGTAGAAGAATTCCGTTATCTTATATTTAGGTATAAAGCCGATTTTCTTGTATATACACATTAAGCAATCGATACGGAAATGCTTCAAATCATTAGTGTAACATATTTAAGTTAATAAACCTTCTTTAACGCACTGAAGTCTACATAAAGCCTTAACGGTATAACTGCAGTGCATCTAGAAGAATTCCATAATCTTATATTTAGGTATAAAGTCGATTTTCTTGTACATATGCATTAAGCAATCGATATCGCAATGCCTCAAATCCTTAGTTTAACATATTAAAGTTAATAAACCTTCTTTGGCGAACGAAAGTTGGCATAAAGCCATGGCGGCATAACGACAATTCATTTGGAAGAATTCCGTATTCTTATATTTATGTATAAAGTCGATTTTCTTGTATATATAGACATTTAGCTATCGATATCGAAATGCTTCAAATCATTATTTTAACACATTAAGTTAATAACCGCTTTTTAGCATACTGAAGTATACATAAAGCCTTAACGGTATAACGGCAGTGCATTTAGAAGAATTCCGTAACGTTATAATTTTATATTTAGGTATAAAGTCGATTTTCTTGTATTTACACATTTAGCAATATATATCGAAATGCTTCAAATAACTTGTTTAGCATATTTAAGTTAATTAACCTTCTTTATCTTAATGAAGTTTACATAAAGCCATAACGGCATAACGGCTTTATATTTATATGAATTCCGTTATCTTATATTTAGGTATAAAGTCGATTTTTTTGTATATACGCATATAGCAATCGATATCGAAATGCTTCAAAGCATTAGTTTAACATATTAAAGTTAATCAACCTTCTTCAACGTGTTGAAGTTGATATAAAGCCATGGCGGCATAACGACAGTGCATGTAGAAGAATTCCGTAATCTTGTATTTAGGTATAAAGCCGATTTTCTTGTATATACCCATTTAGCAATCGATACCGAAATGCTTCAAATCATTAGTTGAACATATTTAAGTTAATAAACCTTCTTTAACGCACTGAAGTCTACATAAAGCCTTAACGGTATAACTGCAGTGCATTTAAAAGAATTCCGTAATCTTATATTAAGGCATAAAGTCGATTTTGCTTCAAATCATTATTTAGTTAACATATGTAAGTTAATAAACCTTCTTTAACGAACGGAAGTTGGCATAAAGCCATGGCGGCATAACGGCAATGCATTTGGAAGAATTCCGTAGTCTTATATTTATGTATAAAATCGATTTTCTTGTATATACACATTTAGCTATCGATATCGAAATGCTTCAAATCATTAGTTTAACATATTAAGTTAATAAAAGCTTTATAGCTTACTGAAGTCTACATAAAGCCTAAACAGTATAACGGAAGTGCATTTAGAAGATATCCGTAATGTTATAATTTTATATTTAGGTATAAAGTCGATTTTCTTCTGTTTACACATTTAGCAATATATATCGAAATGCTTCAAATAACTGGTTTAGCATATTTAAGTTAATTAACCTTCTTTATCTTAATGAAGTTTACATAAAGCCTTAACGGCATAACGGCAGTATATTTATATGAATTCCGTTATCTTATATTTAGGCATAAGGTCGATTTTGTTGTACACACGCATTTAGCAATCGATATCGAAATGCTTCAAATCATTAGTTTAACATATTTAAGTTAGTTAACCTTCTTTACCGTAATGAAGGTGATATAAAGCCATGGCGGCATAACGACAGTGCATTTAGAAGAATTCCGTAATCTTATATTTAGGTATAAAGTCGATTTTGTTGAAATGCTTCAAATCATTAGTTTAACATATATAAGTTAATTAACCTTCTTTAACGTATTGAAGTTTATACAAAGCCATGGCGGCATAACGACAGTAGATTTGGAAGAATTCCGTAATCCTTTATTTAGGTATAAAGTCGATTTTGTTGTATATACACATTAAGCAATCGATATCGAAATGCTTCAAATCATTAGTTTAACATATTTAAGTTAATTAACCTCCTTTATCTTACTGAAGTTTACATAAAGCCAAAACGGTATAACGGCAGTGCATTTGGAAGAATTCCGTAATCTTATATTTAGGTAAAACGTCGATTTTCTTTTATATACACATTTAGCTATCGATATCGAAATGCTTCAAATCATTCGTTTAACATATTTAAGTTAATTAACCTTCTTTAACGTATTGAAGTTGATATAAAGCCATGGCGACATAACGGCAGTGCATTTAGAAGAATTCCGTAATCTTGTATTTAGGTATAAAGCCGATTTTCTTGTATATACCCATTTAGCAATCGATACCGAAAATCTTCAAATCATTAGTTGAACATATTTAAGTTAATAAACCTTCTTTAACGCACTGAAGTCTACATAAAGCCTTAACGGTATAACTGCAGTGCATTTAAAAGAATTCCGTAATCTTATATTAAGGCATAAAGTCGATTTTGCTTCAAATCATTATTTAGTTAACATATGTAAGTTAATAAACCTTCTTTAACGAACGGAAGTTGGCATAAAGCCATGGCGGCATAACGGCAATGCATTTGGAAGAATTCCGTAGTCTTATATTTATGTATAAAATCGATTTTCTTGTATATACACATTTAGCTATCGATATCGAAATGCTTCAAATCATTAGTTTAACATATTAAGTTAATTAACCCTCTTTATCTTACTGAAGTCTACACACGGCTTAACGGCATAACGGCAATGCATTTGGAAGAATTCCGTATTCTTATATTTATGTATAAAGTCGATTTTCTTGTATATACACATTTAGCTATCGATATCGAAATGCTTCAAATCATTAGTTTAACATATTAAGTTAATTAACCCTTCTTTACTTACTGAAGTTACATAAAGCCTTAACGGTATAACGGCAGTGCATTTAGAAGAATTCCGTAATAAATTTATATTTAGGTATAAAGTCGATTTTCTTGTATATACACATTTAGCAATCGATATCGAAATGCTTCAATCATTAGTTTAACATATTTAAGTTAATTAACCTTCTTTATCTTACTGAAGTTACATAAAGCCTAACGGCATAACGGCAGTGCATTTAGAAGAATTCCGTTATCTTATATTTAGGTATAAAGTCGATTTTCTTGTATATACCATTAGCAATCGATATCGAAATGCTTCAAATCATTAGTTTAAATATTTAAGTTAATAAACCTTCTTTAACGACTGAAGTTGGCATAAAGCCAAACGGCATAACGGCAGTGCATTTAGAAGAATTCCATAATCTTATATTTAGGTATAAAGTCGATTTTCTTGTACATATGCATTAAGCAATCGATATCGAAATGCCTCAAATCCTTAGTTTAACATATTAAAGTTAATAAACCTTCTTTGGCGAACGAAAGTTGGCATAAAGCCATGGCGGCATAACGACAATTCATTTGGAAGAATTCCGTATTCTTATATTTATGTATAAAGTCGATTTTCTTGTATATATAGACATTTAGCTATCGATATCGAAATGCTTCAAATCATTATTTTAACACATTAAGTTAATAACCGCTTTTTAGCATACTGAAGTATACATAAAGCCTTAACGGTATAACGGCAGTGCATTTAGAAGAATTCCGTAACGTTATAATTTTATATTTAGGTATAAAGTCGATTTTCTTGTATTTACACATTTAGCAATATATATCGAAATGCTTCAAATAACTTGTTTAGCATATTTAAGTTAATTAACCTTCTTTATCTTAATGAAGTTTCATAAAGCCATAACGGCATAACGGCTTTATATTTATATGAATTCCGTTATCTTATATTTAGGTATAAAGTCGATTTTTTTGTATATACGCATATAGCAATCGATATCGAAATGCTTCAAATCATTAGAACATATTTAAGTTAATTAACCTTCTTTAACGTATTGAAGTTATATAAAGCCATGGCGGCATAACGACAGTACATTTGGAAGAATTCCGTAATCTTACGTTTAGGTATAATTTCGATTTTCTTGTATATACACATTTAGCAAGCGATACCGAAATGCTTCAAATCATTAGTTTAACATATTTAAGTTAATAAACCTTCTTTAACGAACTGAAGTTAACATAAAGCCACAACGGCATAACGGCAGTGCATTTAGAAGAATTCAGTTATCTTATATTTAGGTATAAAGTCGATTTTCTTGTATATACACATTTAGCAATCGATATCGAAATGCTCCAAATCATTACTTTAACATATTTAAATTAATATACCTTCTTTATCCAACGGAAGTTGGCATAAAGCCATGGCGACATAACGGCAGTGCATTTAGAAGAATTCCGTAATCATATATTTAGGTATAAAGTCGATTTTCTTGTATATACACATTTAGCAATCGATAACGAAATGCTTCAAATCATTAGTTTAACATATTTACGTTAATTAACCTTCTTTACCTTACTGAAGTTTACATAAAGCCATAACGGTATAACGGCAGTGCATTTGGAAGAATTCCGTAAACTTACATTTAGGTATAAAGTCGATTTTGTTGTATATACATATTTAGCAATCGACATCGATATGTTTCACCTCATTAGTTTAACATATTTAAGTTAATAAACCTTCTTTAACGAACTGAAGTTGGCATAAAGCTATGACGGCATAACGGCAGTGCATGTAGAAGAATTCCGTTATCTTATATTTAGGTATAAAGCCGATTTTCTTGTATATACACATTAAGCAATCGATACGGAAATGCTTCAAATCATTAGTGTAACATATTTAAGTTAATAAACCTTCTTTAACGCACTGAAGTCTACATAAAGCCTTAACGGTATAACTGCAGTGCATCTAGAAGAATTCCATAATCTTATATTTAGGTATAAAGTCGATTTTCTTGTACATATGCATTAAGCAATCGATATCGAAATGCCTCAAATCCTTAGTTTAACATATTAAAGTTAATAAACCTTCTTTGGCGAACGAAAGTTGGCATAAAGCCATGGCGGCATAACGACAATTCATTTGGAAGAATTCCGTATTCTTATATTTATGTATAAAGTCGATTTTCTTGTATATATAGACATTTAGCTATCGATATCGAAATGCTTCAAATCATTATTTTAACACATTAAGTTAATAACCGCTTTTTAGCATACTGAAGTATACATAAAGCCTTAACGGTATAACGGCAGTGCATTTAGAAGAATTCCGTAACGTTATAATTTTATATTTAGGTATAAAGTCGATTTTCTTGTATTTACACATTTAGCAATATATATCGAAATGCTTCAAATAACTTGTTTAGCATATTTAAGTTAATTAACCTTCTTTATCTTAATGAAGTTTACATAAAGCCATAACGGCATAACGGCTTTATATTTATATGAATTCCGTTATCTTATATTTAGGTATAAAGTCGATTTTTTTGTATATACGCATATAGCAATCGATATCGAAATGCTTCAAAGCATTAGTTTAACATATTAAAGTTAATCAACCTTCTTCAACGTGTTGAAGTTGATATAAAGCCATGGCGGCATAACGACAGTGCATGTAGAAGAATTCCGTAATCTTATATTTAGGTATAAAGTCGATTTTCTTGTATATACACATTTAGCTATCGATATCGAAATGCTTCATATCTCTAGTTTAACATACCAAGTTAATACACGCTTTGTAGCTTACTGAAGTATACATAAAGCCTTAACGGTATAACGGCAGTGCATTTAGAAGAATTCCGTAATGTTATAATTTTATATTTAGGTATAAGGCCGATTTTCTTGTATTTACACATTTAGCAATCGATATCGAAATGCTTCAAATAACTGGTTTAGCATATTTAGGTTAATTAACCTTCTTTATCTTACTGAAGTCTACAAACGGCTTAACGGCATAACGGCAAAGCATTTAGAAGAAATACGTTATCTTATATTTAGGTATAAAGTCGATTTTGTTGTATATACGCATTTAGCAATCGATATCAAAATGCTTCAAATCATTGGTTTAACATATTTAACTTAATTAACCTTCTTTAACGTAATGAAGGTGATATAAAGCCATGGCGGCATAACGACAGTGCAGGTAGAAGAGTTCCGTAATCTTATATTTAGGTATATAGTCGATTTTCTTGTACTTACACATTTAGCAATCGATATCGAAAATCTTCAAATCATTAGTTTAACATATTTATGTTAGTTAAACTTCTTTAACGTAATGCAGGTGATATAAAGCCATGGCGGCATAACGACAGTGCATTTAGAAGCATTCCGTAATCTTATATATAGGTATAAAGTCGATTTTGTTGTATATTCGCATTTAGCAATCGATACCGAAATGCTTCAAATCATTAGTTTAACATATTTAAGTTAATTAACCTTCTTTAACGTATTGAAGTTTATATAAAGCCATGGCAGCATAGCGACAGTACATTTGGAAGAATTCCGTAGTCTTATATTTAGGTATAAAGTCAATTTTCTTGTATATAAACATTTAGCGATCGATAATGAAATGCTTCAAATCGTTAGTTTAACATATCTAACTTAATTAACCTTCTTTAACGATCTGAAGTTGGCATATAGCCATGGCGGCATAGCGGCAGTGCACTTAGAAGAATTCCGTAATCTTATATTTAGGTATATAGTCGATTTTCTGTATATACACATTTAGCTATTGATATCGAAATGCTGCAAATCATTATTTTAACACATTAAGTTAATAAACGCTTTTTAGCTTACAGAAGTCTACATAAGGCCTTAGCGGTATAACGGCAGTGCATTTAGAAGAACTCCGTAATCTAATATTTAGGTATAAAGTCGATTTTGTTGCATATACGCATTTAGCAATCGATATCGAAATGCTTCAAATAACTGGTTTAGCATATTTAAGTTAATTAACCTTCTTTACCGTAATGAAGGTGATATAAAGCCATGGCGGCATAACGATAGTGCATTTAGAAGAATTCCGTAATCTTATATTTAGGTATAAAGTCGATTTTGTTGTATATACGCATCTAGCAATCGATATCGAAATGCTTCAAATCATTAGTTTAACATATTTAAGTTAATTAACCTTTTTTATCTTACTGAAGTTTACATAAAGCCAAAACGGTATAACGGCAGTGCATTTAGAAGAATTCCGTAATCTTATGTTTAGGTATAAATTCGATTTTCTTGTATATACACATTTAGCAAGCGATATCGAGATGCTTCAAATCATTAGTTTAATATGTTTAAGTTAATAAACCTTCTTTAACGAACTGAAGTTAACATAAAGCCATAACGGCATAACGGCAGTGCATTTAGAAGAATTCAGTTATCTTATATTTAGGTATAAAGTCGGTTTTCTTGTATTTGCATATTTAGCAATCGAGATAGAAATGCTTCAAATCATTAGTTTAACATATTTAAGTTAATAAACCTTTTTTACCGAACGGAAGTTGGCATAAAGCCATGGCGACATAACGGCAGTGCATTTAGAAAAATTCCGTAATCTTATATATAGGTATAAAGTCGATTTTCTTGTATATACGCATTTAGCAATCTATAACGAAATGCTTCAAATCATTAGTTTGACATATTTAGGTTAATAAACCTTCTTTATCTTACTGAAGTTTACATAAAGCCAAAACGGTATAACGGCAGTGCATTTGGAAGAATTCCGTAAACTTATATTTATATGTAGAAGATTTCCGTTATCTTATATTTAGGTATAAAGTCGATTTTCTTGTATATACACATTTAGCTATCGATATCGAAATGCTTCAAATCATTAGTTTAACATATTAAGTTAATAAACGCTTTTTAGCTTACTGAAGTCTACATAAAGCCTTAACAGTATAACGGCAGTGCATTTAGAAGATATCCGTAATGTTATAATGTTATATTTAGGTGAAAAGTCGATTTTTTTGTATTTACACATTTAGCAATATATATCGAAATGCTTCAAATAACTGGTTTAGCATATTTAAGTGAATTAACCTTCTTTATCTTAATGAAGTTTACATAAAGCCTTAACGGCATAACGGCGGTATATTTATATGAATTCCGTTATCTTATATTTAGGTATAAAGTCGATTTTGTTGTACATACGCATTTAGCAATCGATATCGAAATGCTTCAAATCATTAGTTTAACATATTAAAGTTAATTAACCTTCTTTAACGTAATGAAGGTGATATAAAGCCATGGCGGCATAACGACAGTGCAGGTAGAAGAATTCCGTAATCTTATATTTAGGTATATAGTCGATTTTCTTGTATTTACACATTTAGCAATCGATATCGAAAATCTTCAAATCATTAGTTTAAGATATTTATGTTAGTTAAACTTCTTTAACGTAATGAAGGTGATATAAAGCCATGGCGGCATAACGACAGTGCATTTAGAAGCATTCTGTTATCTTATATTTAGGTATAAAGTCGATTTTGTTGTATATGCGCATTTAGCAATCGATATCGAAATGCGTCAAATCATTAGTTTAACATATTTAAGTTAATTAACCTTCTTTAACGTATTGAAGTTGATATAAAGCCATGGCGGCATAACGACAGTACATTTGGAAGAATTCCACAGTCTTATATTTAGGTATAAAGTCAATTTTCTTGTATTTAAACATTTAGCAATCGATAACGAAATGCTTCAAATCGCTAGTTTAACATATCTAAGTTAATTAACCTTCTTTAACGATCTGAAGTTGGCATATAGCCATGGCGGCATAACGGCAGTGCATGTAGAAGATTTCCGTAATCTTATATTTAGGTATAAAGTCGATTTTCTTGTATATACACATTTAGTTATCGATATCGAAATGCTTCAAATCATTCGTTTAACATATTTATGTTAATAAACCTTCTTTAACGATCTGAAGTTGGCATATAGCCATGGCGGCATAACGGCAGTGCATGTAGAAGATTTCCGTAATCTTATATTTAGGTATAAAGTCGTTTTTCTTGTATATACACAAGAATCGATTTTCGATATCGAAATGCTTCATATCATTAGTTTAACATATTAAGTTAATAAACGCTTTTTAGCTTACTGAAGTCTACAAACGGCTTAACGGCATAACGGCAGTGCATTTAGAAGAATTGCGTAATCTTACATTTAGGTAGAAAGTCGATTTTCTTGTATTTACACATTTAGCAGTCGATATCGAAATGCTTCAAATAACTGGTTTAGCATATTTAAGTTAATTAACCTTCTTTATCTTACTGAAGTTTACATAGAGCCATAACGGCATAACGGCAGTATATTTATATGAATTCCGTTATCTTATATTTAGGTATAAAGTCGATTTTGTAGTACTCACACATTAAGCAATCGATATCGAAAATCTTCAAATCATTAGTTTAACACATTTAAGTTAATTAACCTTCTTTATCTTGCTGGAGTTTACATAAAGCCAAAACGGTATAACGGCAGTGCATTTGGAAGAATTCCGTAATCTTGCATTTAGGTAAAGAGTCGATTTTCTTGTATATACACACTTACCTATCGATATCGAAATGCTTCAAATCATTCGTTTAACATATTTAAGTTAGTTAACCTTCTTTAACGTAATGAAGGTGATATAAAGCCATGGCGGCATAACGACAGTGCAGTTAGAAGAATTACGTAATCTTATATTTAGGTATAAAGTCGATTTTGTAGCACATACACATTAAGCAATCGATATCGAAAATCTTCAAATCATTAGTTTAACATATTTAAGTTAGTTAACCTTCTTTAACGTAATGAAGGTGATATAACGCCATGGCGGCATAACGGCAGTGCATTTAGAAGAATTGCGTAATCTTACATTTAGGTAGAAAGTCGATTTTCTTGTATTTACACATTTAGCAGTCGATATCGAAATGCTTCAAATAACTGGTTTAGCATATTTAAGTTAATTAACCTTCTTTATCTTACTGAAGTTTACATAGAGCCATAACGGCATAACGGCAGTATATTTATATGAATTCCGTTATCTTATATTTAGGTATAAAGTCGATTTTGTAGTACTCACACATTAAGCAATCGATATCGGAATACTTCAAATCATTAGTTTAATATATTTAAGTTAATTAACTTTCTTCAACGTATTGAAGTTGATGTAAAGCCATGGCAGCATAACGACAATACATTTGGAAGAATTCCGTAGTCCTATATTTATGTATAAAGTTGATTTGCTTGTATATACACATTTAGCAATCGATATCGAAATGCTTCAAATAACTGGTTTAACATATTTAAGTTAATAAACCTTCTTTAACGAACTGAAGTTCATTTAGAAGAATTCCGTAATCTTATATTTAGGTATAAAGTCGATTTTCTTGTATATACACATTTAGCTATCGATATCGAAATGCTTCAAATCATTAGTTTAACATATTTAAGTTAATTAACCGTCTTTAACGTATTGAAGTTGATATAAAGCCATGGCGGCATAACGACAGTACATTTGGAAGAATTCCGTAGTCTTATATTTATGTAAAAAGTCGATTTTCTTGTATATACACATTTAGCGATCGATATCGAGATGCTTCAACTCATTAGTTTAACACATTTATGTTAATAAACCTCCTTTAAGTATCTGAAGTTGGCATGTAGCCATGGCGGCATAACGGCAGTGCATTTAGAAGAATTCCGTTATCTTATATTTAGGTATAAAGTCGATTTTGTTGTATATACATACATATTTAGCAATCGATATCGAGATGCTTCAACTCATTAGTTTAATATATTTAAGTTAATAAACCTTCTTTAACGAACTGAAGTTGGCATAAAGCTATGGCGGCATAACGGCAGTGCATGTAGAAGAATTCCGTTATCTTATACTTAGGTATAAAGTCGATTTTGTTGTATATACGCATCTAGCAATCGATATTGAAATGCTTCAAATCATTAGTTTAACATATTTAAGTTAATTAACCTTCTTTAACGTATTGAAGTTGATATAAAGCCATGGCGGCAAAACGACAGTAGATTTGGAAGAATTCCGTAATCTTATATTTAGGTATAAGGTCGATTTTGTTGTATATACACATTTAGCAATCGATATCGAAATGCCATAACGGCATAACGGCAGTGTATTTAGAAGAATTCCGTAAGCTTATATTTAGGTATAAAGTCGATTTTGTTGTATAAATTATTGCCGGTTACATTGAAACGGCAAAAAAATGTAATTTTTTGGTCAAAAATGACCTTTATTGACAAAACGTTCTCTTAAGACTAATTACATTTTTAATTCATCCCTTATTTATAACTTAAAAATTACTTATGCTAGCACTATTGACTTACTTGTGTCGCGTAATTCTGCGTATGCCGGATGTTGATTTGCAATTGCTGCAATGCTTGCATTACTGTTGGTCGGCCTGGCTGTAGTTTACACTGCGCGTGCCGGATGTTATTTGGTTGATTGCTTAACCAGCCGCCGTCAAAAACGAACGTCCTCGTTTGTTCAAACTATTAGGGTTATTGGCACTTGTGACGTGGGAGTTTCCGATGTGTCTTCTTTGTTATTGGCCACATTCACGTTTACATTGTAGCTCGGTGGTTCTATTAGTTTTGTCTTGCAATTCTTCCTTATGATTGGTGCAGTGCCTATTGTTGTAGACTGATCAGGCAAATAACTACTAATGAAAAATTTGTTATTAGAGCTGCTGTGTGGGTTGTCTGCAGTGTTTGTAAATGATTGGTGTTATTTATGTGGAGTTCCTTCATCATCTCAAGGCTGAGAATTTCTTCCTCTTTGTTCGATGGGATATTTGACTGTAGGATTGCGGGTAATGGTTTGCTAGTTAGTGTTTCGTTAAAGGAGTGTTTTTGGTTGTCGATTAAAACTGTGGAATTGCGATATTGAACGGCGTATGATCCCACAAGATTTATTTTCTGATTATCAATTTGAATTGTGCCATTATACTGGTTTAATAATATGATGCCAGGGAAGATGTTTTCTATCGATGGGATGTGCTGGTTTATTTGAGTGCATTCTGCTGGTTCGCTTCTGAGTAATTGCGGGACACAAGTAGTGTTACTAATATCTATCATATTCTTATAGTTACAAATTCTTATATGATTATTTTCATTACATTTTGTTTTTATTCCAAATACCTTATGTTTACTACATGTTACGATATCCTCATAGGGAATTTTATTAATATATCTATTTTTCTTTATGGGTTTGATTACAATTGAATCGCAAATTTCTTCGTTTATTAATGGTATTCCTATCATATAAAATAACATTGTTTCATTTGAGGCTACTTTTATATTCGCAAATTCTAGCGATTCTTCTACATTATTTAATGTAAAGTTATTTTTTATAAAAATTGATTTTGCTAATGCTAGTTCTTCATTTGATAAAATATACGAATTGACGATTCCGGCTTTGGCCCAATGAATCGCATAATCAATATTAATAATTTCTTCTTTTACAATCTTTAATTTATATTTTAGTTCTATAGCAAAATTGCGTTGTACATCTTCATTAGATTGTACCGTTTTTAAAATCTTATTTGATACTCTCGTAATATTATTTATCCTATCAAAAATTAATTTATTTATTACTACTTGATTATTATTATTGTTTATTATATTATTTATTTGATTATCTAAAATTACTAAATCGTCATGATCGGGATTTCCCGCGATCCATTTCCAGACTTTTCCTATTGTATCTATGGATTTTTTAAATCTTTTGGGTCGTGGTCTATTTAGGTAAGTTTGGGTAAGGGTTAATTCATTTATCAAGATGGGTAGAAAGGGATTTTCTGATGTTATCTTGGTTTTAATAGTGTTGTCCATTTTGTCGAGTGTCATTTGAAATGCGTCTAGGTCTACTTTATGTATTATTTGGTATGTTCCTGTTTGTATTCTTGTCGATCCTGTATCAAATGTTGCTAATTGTGAATTTGTATAGTCTATTATTTTAAAATCTGCGTACACTAGGTGCACAAAACACCTGCAATGTAAAAGGAAAAAAAAATTACTATTGTCTGATGTTGCTTTTATGTACCGTCCGTCCTTTTTCAGTGATTACTACACTGGATTTGTCTTCCTTAACTGTTTCCTTTCTATATTTTGCTGTAAGTTTGGACCCTATTCGTTTATTTATTCTGACATAAATTACATCTCCAGGAGTATATATTTTCATAGGGTTTTGTGTTTTATTATGGTTTTCTAAATCTTTTGCCTGTCTTCTCCGAAGGGTTTCTATATTTTCCTGTCGTGCATTTTCATACTGCTCTGGGTCTACTGTAACACGTCTGCCAAAAAATGTCTCTATGGGTCGTTTCCCTGTTGCGGTAGTTATATTCGTATGTACATCGGTCTAAGAGTTCTTGGAATGAGCGGTGTGTGCGTTCCGTTTGAAGGCAGCGCATAATTTCAGACAGGGTAGAGTGAAATCTTTCTACTTGTCCGTTAACTGTGCTTGTGTATGGGGGAGTTTTAAAAATTTTAATACCTAGTTGGTCTTCGACCATAAATTGTATGGAAGCTGAATTTAAAGATTTCTCATTGTCGATAACTATTGTTTCGGGTATACCAAAAGCGAAAAGTATTTGACGTAAAGGTTCTCTGATATCTTCTATTGATTTTGACTCTATTATTTTGACTTGAGCATATTTGGAGAATTTATCTACTGCTGTTAGAACTAATTTTTTTTCCGTACTGTAAATATCTATATGCACAATTTCTCCAGGGTATTGAGGTATTGGGGTTTCTAGTAGTTGTGGTTTATTAGGGTTGCGATCATACTTGTTTTCCTTGCAGACTCTACACTGTTTAATTATATTTTCTATTTTTGCTTTCATCTTTGGAAAGTAACATCTTTGTATTAGTTGTTTTTTATTTTCGTCTCTATTCCTATGTGCTCGCTTGTGTTCGTTTAGTATTTCCTCGTTTTGTGCATCCTCACTTGTTATGTCCTTTACTTCTGTTTGGGTGTAACGAATTTTATAATTACTAAAGTGCAGTGGGTAAATTTCTTGGATTTTCCCTATTATTCCTTCAGATGTAAATATACCATTTATCACTGAGGGGTTAAGGTATCGTTTCAATAGTGAAGTTAAATTCTCTGTTGAAAAGTTGGGTTTAGTTATTATATGTCTATGGTAGGTCGGGAATGGTATTTTAAACTTTACTGAATATAATTATATCGTCTATGTATACATAGCATATTTTGTCTATGTATTGTCTTAGTATATCGTCAAGCGTCCGTCGAAATATGGCCGGGGCGTTTTTCAAACCAAACGGAAGTCGGGTGAACTCGTATTTTCCATTGTTCACTGAAAATGCTGTTTTTTCCACGTCAGATTCCTTAATAGGAATTTGATGGAAACCGCTTTTTAAATCAATCACAGAGAAAATTCGGGTTTCTCCTAGTTGGGAGAGAACTTCATTTATTTCAGGTATTGGATACCTATCTGCAACTGTAACTGCGTTTAGCTTCCTGTAATCTATAACCATTCTAAATTTGTTTTGCCAGATGCGTCCTCTTTTTTAGGCACTACCCATACAGGTGAGTTATAGGGTGATCTTGATTGTCGTATGATACCGTCGTCTAATAGTTTCTTTACTTGCTTTTCAATTTCCTCTTTAAGGCTAATAGGATAAGGGTAGGACTTGGAGTATATAGGCGTGTCTGAATTTGTTCGAATTCCTGCAACTACTTTTGTTGTGTAGGTTAGTTTTTCGTCCGGTTCCGAAAATAGATTTCGGTGCTTTTGTACTAGTTTCCTAATTGCATGTTTTTCTACTGTACTCATATGTTCGTCACGGATATGTATTAAGTTAACGTCCTGTACACTATATTGTCTTAGATAGATTCTTTTCGTATTTGCTACTACCATGTAATTTTGTTTTGTGTGTATGATTGCTGAAAGTGCTTTTAAGCTATCGTTTCCTAATATGGCATGGAAAGTCTTAAGTGTGGGTAGTAGAAAGAATTTGAGTCTGCAATTTTCCAAGTTGAAAAGATTTAAAAATGTGTGTTGTGTAATTTTTATTTTTCCTCCAACTGAGTTGGCGAAAAAGGGGTTATCGTTTTCTTTTGCGTTTTTAACTAGACCGGATTGGATATAGTTTTTGTTAGATCCTGTATCCACCAATATGTTCAGTATTTCGCCGCTCTTCGTTTTGCATCGAAAATAGGGCAACGAAGAGCTATTCAGTCTAAAAAATGTACGTCCGTTAGGTCATATGGTTCTTTGTCTACATTATTGTAAGCTGTTTCCTGACTGTAAGCTGTTTGTTGGGTGTTGTCGTATTGGTCATAATGTTGGTCATTGTAGTTTTATACACTTTCGTTGTATTGGTCCTCTGGTGGTTCGTTAGAATTTATGTGAAAGTTTCTTTGCATTTTTTGTGGGGGGTTATGTATCATTGAAGCGTTTGATGGTCTTTTACCGAATTCTTGGGGTTTTGGCCGATTTGCGTAATTAACGGCTCTTGTCCTTATACTCTCATCCACGTCCATCGATTGAGGTGGTTTAGGGGGTCTTGGGGGAGGATAGTTTGGTTGTTGGTTATATGGATATCTAGAGTGGTTATAGGAGTTTTGTTGTTGGTAGCTATTGTGTGGATTCGAATTTGAATTTTGATATTGCTGGGAGCTATGGGGACTCAAATTTGGTTGGCGATAAGTTTGCTGAGGGTGAGGTATATAGGCTAATTCGGGATAGAATCTTGATTCGGGAAATCGTGAGTTTAACGGTTGTACCTGCCTTGCCATGGGGGGTTGTTGTCTAGGAATGAAGAAGTTGAAACTTTGATGTCTGGGGACTGATGGTGCATTTAACACTTGGTTGTTGGCATGGTGTGCTCTAAAGCTTTGATTTTCCAGCTTTAGACAAAGGTGTAGTGCCTCTGGTAAAGTCTTGGGTTCTTTTATACCCAGAAGCCTCGGGAGGTCACCGGAAAGTCCTCTCACAAAGGTATCCAGGGCTTTGGCACGGAAGTTGTCCGTTAGTAGATGGACTGCCTCCTCGCCAATTTCCATGCATCCTATTTTGTTAAGTATTAGGGATAATTGACTATAAACCTTCTGATAAAATTCGTTTATAGAGCTTCTAGAGCGCCTATGTCGCGTTTATCGGCATAGTGGGTGGTCAGACAACGGGAGATGGCTGTCCAATCCAAGGGGGTGTTGTATGATTCTAACGCTACGTCCGCTTTTCCAACAATTTTGTTCCGGATTACATTTAGGATTCCGAAAAATTTTGGGGTGCCCTTTAAGGGTTCATATATCTTTATAATTCGCTCGACACTTTTTTTCCATGAGCTGAACTCAGAGGCGTTTCCTGAGAATTCTCTCAAGGATCGTACGACATCTGGGACTTTATCCATTTCAGCCATATTGTTTTGGAATTGTTCGTCTATTGTTTGGTCCGTAATGACCGGGTTTATTTTATTATTAAGAATATTATGGACTACATTAGGTACACTTGCCTCTATTGCTAAAGTTACCATGTTTTTTATCATGTTCGCCAATTCTGGCGGAATTGTGTTATTAGGGCCTGACGGTGCTGTTGATGCAGCAGGAGGATCCCAAGCCCAAGTACGGGGGGTCTAATTAGATTGTTTGGATTTTAAATTCTATTATTATTTTTCTTTCAAAAAATTTTTATACCACTATTTTAGTTTGAATATTTATATTTTTTGTTATCCCTTCTAGGAAGGGGGCTTTTTTACCCTGGAGGGTCCGGTCAACTCCTGAGTTGGCTACGGAATCGCAGAGTTAAGCAATATTATTTTCAGTTTAGTTTATGTTATTGGCTGTACAAGCCGTATTTTATTTTTTGGTTATTTATATTTACTTACACTATAGCTTCACTTAATAATTTATTTATTATTAATAACAAAAAATTTTTTCCTAAACTTTTTCCACAATTTTTCCTCTCTGGTCTTATTATTAAATATATTTCTTATGCTACTTACACTATATACAGCTTCATGATGATCCTCGAAACCGATGAGTGCGTATTTGTCCTGTTCCGTCTTTGTACTGGGGTACACTTTCTCACACTGTTTTTGTTTTTGTAGGCTTTTTGCTGCTGTTCCTTGTCGGTGTCGCTGGAGCGTTCAGGAAGGATTTTCCTATCCTTTTCACGCTCTTTATGTGTTGGTTACTTTTTTATCCTTTAATCCGCTCGGCCTGTGAGACCACTTGTCACCAGTTAAAGGCTAACCTTGTCTTTTTCGCGGCGATTTTTTTTTTTTTTTCTTTAACGGCACTTTTAACTTTCGCGTACCGAACAAGCTTTCTTCTTTAGCTCGGGCGCCAATTATTGAAGGTTACATTGAAACGACAAAAAAAATTTATTTTTTTGGTCAAAAAATGACCTTTATTGACAAAACGTTCTCTTAAGACTAATTACATTTTTAATTTATCCCTTATTTATAACTTAAAAATTACTTATGCTAGCACTATTGACTTACTTGTGTCGCGTATTTCTGCGTATGCCGGATGTTGATTTGCAATTGCTGCAATGCTTGCATTACTGTTGGTCGGCCTGGCTGTAGTTTACACTGCGCGTGCCGGATGTTATTTGGTTGATTGCTTAACCAGCATTATTCTGCTTATGGCAGTTAACTTTAGTGTTGCTAACTTATATACGCATTTAGCAATCGATATCGAAATGCTTCAAATCATTTGTTTAACAAGTTAAGTTAATTAACCTTCTTTAACGTATTGAATTTGATATAAAGCCATGGCGGCATTACGACAGTGCATTTAGAAGAATTCCGTAATCTTATATTCAGGTATAAAGCCGATTTTGTTGTATATACGCATTTAGCAATCGATATCGAAATGCTTCAAATCATTAGTTTAACATATTTAAGTTAATTAACCTTACATTTAACGTACTAAGATATGTATGAGCCAATTAACGGTTCACATAACGACAATAACATTTAGTTTTTTGTAAAAAAGTACAAGCCTTAAACATACGTTAGTCCCTTATATTATAGGTATAAAGTTGATTTTCTTGTATATACACATTTAGCAATCGATATCGAAATGCTTCAAATATTGTTTAATATTTAAGCTATTACTTTATCGCACTGAAGTCTAAGATAAGCCTTACACGGCATAACGGCAGTCATTTGGAAGAATTCGTAACTCATATTTAGGTATAAGTCGATTTTCTTGTATATATAGCATTTAGCAATCGATATCGAAATGCTTCAAATCATTAGTTTAACATATTTAAGTTAATTAACCTCTTTAACGTACTGAAGTTAAAAAGCCACGGCATAACGGCAGTGCATTTAGAAGAATTCCGTAATCTTATATTTAGGTATAAAGTCGATTTTGTTGTATATACACATTTAGCAATCGATATCGAAATGCTTCAAATCATTAGTTTAACATATTTAAGTTAATTAACCCTCTTTATCTTACTGAAGTCTACATAAGCCTTAACGGCATAACGGCAGTGCATTAGAAGAATTCCGTTATCATATATTTAGGTATAAAGTCGATTTTCTTGTATATACACATTTAGCAATCGATATCGAAATGCTTCAAATCATTAGTTTAACTATTTAAGCTAATTAACCCTCTTTATCTTACTGAAGTCTAAAAACACTTAACGGCATAACGGCAAAGCATTTAGAAGAATTACGTAAACTTATATTTAGGTATAAAGTCGATTTTCTTGTATATACACATTTAGCAATCGGTATCGAAATGCTTCAAATCATTAGTTTAACATATTTCAGTTAATTAACCCTCTTTATCTTACTGAAGTCAAACAAACGCCTTAACGGCATAACGGCAAAGCATTAGAAGAAATACGTAATCTTATATTTAGGTATAAAGTCGATTTTGTTGTCATATACCATTTAGCAATCGATATCGAAATGCTTCAAATCATTAGTTTAACATATTTAAGTTAATTAACCCTCTTTATCTTACTGAAGTCTACAAAGCCTTAACGGCATAACGGCAGTGCATTTAGAAGAATTCCGTTATCATATATTTAGGTATAAAGTCGATTTTCTTGTATATACACATTTAGCAATCGATATCGAAATGCTTCAAATCATTAGTTTAACATATTTAAGTAATTAACCTTTCTTTATCTTACTGAAGTCTACAAAAGCCTTAACGGCATAACGGCAAAGCATTTAGAAGAATTACGTAAACTTATATTTAGGTATAAAGTCGATTTTCTTGTATATACACATTTAGCAATCGGTATCGAAATGCTTCAAATCATTAGTTTAACATATTTCAGTTAATTAACCCTCTTTATCTTACTGAAGTCTACAAAAGCCTTAACGGCATAACGGCAAAGCATTTAGAAGAATTACGTAATCTTATATTTAGGTATAAAGTCGATTTTCTTGTATATACCATTTAGCAATCGATATCGAAATGCTTCAAATCATTAGTTTAACATATTTAAGTTAATAACCCTCTCATCTTACTGAAGTCTACATAACATCTTAACGGCATAACGGCAGTGCATTTAGAATAATTCCGTAATCTTATATTTAGGTATAAAGTCGATTTTCTTGTATATACTCATTTAGCAATCGATATCGAAATGCTTCAAATCATGAGTTTAACATATTTAAGTTAATTAAACCTTTTTCTTACTGAAGTCTACAAAAGCCTTAACGGCATAACGGCAAAGCATTTAGAAGAATTACGTAATCTTATATTTAGGTATAAAGTCGATTTTGTTGTATATACACATTTAGCAATCGATATCGAAATGCTTCAAATCATTAGTTTAACATATTTAAGTTAATTAACCCTCTTTATCTTACTAAAGTCACAAAAGCCTTAACGGCATAACGGCAGTGCATTTAGAAGAATTCGTAATCTTATATTTAGGTATAAAGTCGATTTTCTTGTATATACCATTTAGCAATCGATATCGAAATGCTTCAAATCATTAGTTTAACATATTTAAGTTATAACCTTCTTTAACGACTGAAGTTAAGCATAAATCCATAACGGCATAACGGCATGCATTTAGAAGAATTCCGTAATCTTATATTTAGGTATAAAGTCGATTTTCTTGTATATATGCATTTAGCAATCGATTTCGAAATGCTTCAAATCATGAGTTTAACATATTTAAGTTAATTAACCTTCTTTAACGTACTGAAGTTATATAAAGCCTTAACGGCATAACGGCAGTGCATTTAGAAGAATTCCGTAATCTTATATTTAGGTATAAAGTCGATTTTCTTGTATATACATCATTTAGCAATCGATATCGAAATGCTTCAAATCATTAGTTTAACATATTTAAGTTAATTAACCTCTTTAACGACTAAAGTTAACAAAAGCCATGGCGGCATAACGGCAGGGCATGTAGAAGAATTCCGTTAGCTTATATTTAGGTATAAAGTCGATTTTGTTGTATATACGCATTAAGCAATCGATATCAAAATGCTTCAAATCATTAGTTTAACATATTTAAGTTAATTAACCTTCTTTAACGAACAGAAGTTAAAATAAAGCCATAACGGCAGTGTATTTAGAAGAATTCCGTAATCTTATATTTAGGTATAAAGTCGATTTTCTTGTACATACACATTTAGCAATCGATATCGAAATGCCTCAAATCATTAGTTTAAAATATTTAAGTTAATTAACCTTCTTTAACGTATTGAAGTTGATATGAATGCCATGCATTAAGCAAGCGATATCGAAATGCTTCAAATAACTGGTTTAATAAAGCTTCTTTAACGCACTGAAGTTAAGATAAAGCCATAAGGGTATAACGGCAGTGCATTTGGAAGAATTCCGAAATCTCATATTTAGGTATAAAGTCGATTTTTTTGTATATATGCATTTAGCAATCGATTTCGAAAATCCTCAAATCATTAGTTTAACATATTAAAGTTAAATAACCTTCTTTAACGTATTGAAGGTGATATAAAGCCATGGCGACATAACGACAGTACATTTGGAAGAATTCCGTAATCTTATATATAGGTATTAAGTCGATTTTCTTGTATACATGTATTTAGCAATCGATTTTGAAATGCTTCAAATCATTAGTTTAACATATTTAAGTTAACAAAGCTACTTTAACGCACTGAAGTTAACACAAGGCCATGGCGGCATAACGGCAGTGCATGTAGAAGAAATCCGTTATCATATATTTAGGTATAAAGTCGATTTTGTTGTATATACACATTTAGCAATCGATACCGAAATGCTTCAAATCATTAGTTTAACATATTTCAGTTAATTAACCTTCTTTAACGTATTGAAGTTGATATAAAGCCATGGCAGCATAACGACAATACATTTGGAAGAATTCCGTAATCTTACAGTTAGGTATAAAGTCGATTTTCTTGTATATATGCATTAAGCAATCGATTTCGAAATGCTTCTTATAACTAGTGTAACATATCTAAGTTAATAAACCTTCTTAAACGAACCGAAGTTAACATAAAGCCATAACTGCATAACGGCAGTGCATTTGGAAGAATTCCGTAATCTTATATTTAGGTATAAAGTCGATTTTGTTGTATATACGCATTTAACAATCGATATCAAAATGCTTCAAATCATTAGTTTAACAAGTTAAGTTAATTAACCTTCTTTCACGTATTGAGGTGGTATAAAGCCATAGCGGCATAACCACAGTACATTTGGAAGAAATCATTAATTTCATATATAGGTATAAAGAAGATTTTCTTGTATATATGCATTTAGCAATCGATTTCGAAAATCTTCAAATCATTAGTTTAACATATTTAGGTTAATTAACCCTCTTTTTCTTACTGAAGTCTACAAACGCCTTAACGGCATAACGGCAAAGCATTTAGAAGAATTACGTAATCTTATATTTAGGTATAAAGTCGATTTTCTTGTATATACACATTTAGCAATCGATATCGAAATGCCTCAAATCATTAGTTTAACATATTTTAGTTAATTAACCCTCTTTATCTTACTGAAGTCTACAAACGCCTTAACGGCATAACGGCAAAGCATTTAGAAGAATTATGTAATCTTATATTTAGGTATAATGTCGATTTTCTTGTATATACTGATTTAGCAATTGATATCGAAATGCTTCAAATCATTAGTTTGACATATTTAAGTTAACAAACCTACTTTAACGCACTGAAGTTAACACAAAGCCATGGCGGCATAACGGCAGTTCATGTAAAAGAAATCCGTAATCTTATATTTAGGTATAAATTCGATTTTTTTGTATATACACATTTAGCAATCGATATCTAAATGCTTCAAATCATTAGTTTAACGCATTTAAGTTAATTAACCCTCTTTATCTTACTGAAGTCTACAAACATCTTAACGGCATATAGGCAAAGCATATAGAAGAATTACGTAATCTTATATTTAGGTATAAAGTCGATTTTCTTGTATATACACATTTAGAAATCGATATCGAAATGCTTTAAATCATTAGTTTAACATATTAAAGTTAATTAACACTCTTTATCTTGCTGAAATCTACAAACGGCTTAACGGCATAACGGCAAAGCAGTTAGGAGAATTACGTAATCTTATATTTAGGTATAAAGTCGATTTTCTTGTATATAAATCGATATCGAAATGCTTTAAATCATTAGTTTAACATATTTAAGTTAATTAACCCTCTTTATCATACTGAAATCTAAAAAAGCGTTAACGGCGTAACGGCAGTGCATTTGGAAAAATTCCGTAATCTTATATTTAGGTATAAAGTCGATTTTCTTGTATATACTCATTTAGCAATCGATATCGAAATGCTTCAAATCATTAGTTTAACATATTTGAGTTAATAAAACGCATTTAGCAGTCGATATCGAAATGCTTCAAATCATTAGTTTAACATATTAAGCATATAAGTAAGCTTATATTTAGGTATAAAGTCGATTTTGTTGTATATACGCATTTAGCAATCGATATCGAAAATCTTCAAATCATTAGTTTAACATATTTAAGTTAATTAACCTTCTTTAACATATTGAAGTTGATATAAAGCCATGGCGGCATAATGCCAGTACATTTGGAAGAATTCCGTAATCTTACAGTTAGGTATAAAGTCGATTTTCTTGTATATATGCATTAAGCAATCGATTTCGAAATGCTTCTTATAACTGGTGTAACATATCTAAGTTAATAAACCTTCTTTAACGAACTGAAGTTAACATAAAGCCGTAACGGCATAACGGCAGTGCATTTAGAAGAATTCCGTAATCTTATGTTTAGGTAGAAAGTCGATTTTCTTGTATATATGCATTAAGCAATCGATTTCAAAATGCTTCGAATAACTAGTGTAACATATCTAAGTTAATAAACCTTCTTAAACGAACTGAAGTTAACATAAAGCCATAACTGCATAACGGCAGTGCATTTAGAAGAACTTCGTAATCTTATATTTAGGTATAAAGTCGATTTTGTTGTGTATATGCATTTAGCAATCGATTTCGAAAATCTTCATATCATTAGTTTAACATATTTAAGTTAATTAACCCTCTTTATCTTACTGAAGTCTACAAACGCCTTAACGGCATAACGGCAGTGCATGTAGAAGAATTCCGTTATCATATATTTAGGTATAAAATCGATTTTCTTGTATATACACATTTAGCAATCGATATCGAAATGCTTCAAATCATAAGTTTAACATATTTAAGTTAATTAACCCTCTTTATCCTACTGAAGTCTACAAACGCCTTAACGGCATAACGGCAAAGCATTTAGAAGAATTACATAATCTTATATTTAGGTATAAAGTCGATTTTCTTGTAATACTCGTTTAGCAATCGATATCGAAATGCTTCAAATCATTAGTTTAACATATCTAAGTTAATTAACCCTCTTTATCTTACTGAAGTCTACAAACGCCTTAACGGCATAACGGCAAAGCATTTAGAAGAATTCCATAATCTTATATTTAGGTACAAAGTCGATTTTGTTGTATATACACATTTAGCAATCGATATCGAACTGCTTCAAATCATTAGTTTAACATATCTAAGTTAATTAACCCTCTTTATCCTACTGAAGTCTACAAACGCCTTAACGGCATAACGGCAAAGCGTTTAGAAGAATTCCGTTATCTTATATTTAGGTATAAACTCGATTTTCTTGTATATGCACATTTAGCAATCGATATCGAAATGCCTCAAATCATTAGTTTAACATATTTAGGTTAATTAACCTCCTTTATCTTACTGAAGTCTACAAACGCCTTAACGGCATAACGGCAGTGCATGTAGAAGAATTCCGTTATCATATATTTAGGTATAAAGTCGATTTTCTTGTATATACACATTTAGCAATCGATATCGAAATGCCTCAAATCATTAGTTTAACGTATTTAAGTTAATTAAGCCTCTTTATCTTACTGAAGTCTACAAACGCCTTAACGGCATGTAGGCAAAGCAATTAGAAGAATTACGTAATCTTATATTTAGGTATAAAGTCGATTTTCTTGTTTATACTCATTTAGCAATCGATATTGAAATGCTTTAAATCATTAGTTTAACATATTTAATTTAATCAACCCTCTTTATCATACTGAAATCTACAAAAGCGTTAACGGCGTAACGGCAGTGCATTTGGAAGAATTCCGTAATCTTATATTTAGGTATAAAGTCGATTTTCTTGTATATACTCATTTAGCAATCGATATCTAAATGCTTCAAATCATTAGTTTAACATATTTATGTTAACAAAGCGCATTAAGCAATCGATATCGAAATGCTTCAAATCATTAGTTTAACATATTTAAGCTAATTAACCTTCTTTATCTCACTGAAGTTAACATAAAGCCATAAGATTACGGCAGTGCATTTAGAAGAATTCGGTAAGCTTATATTTAGGTATAAAGTCGATTTTGTTGTATATACGCATTTGGCAATCGATATCGAAATGCCTCAAATCATTAGTTTAACATATTTAAGTTAATAAAGCTTCTTTAACGCACTGAAGTTAACACAAAGCCATGGCGGCATAACGGCAGTTCATATAGAAGAATTCCGTAATCTTATGTTTAGGTATAAACTCGATTTTGTTGTTAATATGCATTTAGCAATCGATATCGAAATGCCTAAAATCATTAGTTTAACATATTTAAGTTAATTAACCCTCTTTATCTTACTGAAGGCTACAAACGCCTTAACGGCATAACGGCAAAGCATTTAAAAGAATCACATAATCTTATATTTAGGTATAAAGTCGATTTTCTTGTAATACTCATTTAGCAATCGATATCGAAATGCTTCAAATCATTAGTTTAACATATTTAAGCTAATTAACCCTCTTTATCTTACTAAAGTCTACAAACATCTTAACGGCATATAGGCAAAGCAATTAGAAGAATTACGTAATCTTATATTTAGGTATAAAGTCGATTTCTTGTATATACTCATTTAGTAATCGATATTGAAATGCTTCAAGTCATTAGTTTAACATATTTAAGTTAATTAACCCTCTTTATCTTACTGAAGTCTACAAACGCTTTAACGGCATAACGGCAAAGCACTTAGAAGAATTACGTAATCTTATATTTAGGTATAAAGTCGATTTTCTTGTATATACTCATTTAGTAATCGATATTGAAATGCTTCAAGTCATTAGTTTAACATATTAAAGCTAACTAACCCTCTTTATCTTACTAAAGTCTACAAAAGCCTTAACGGCGTAACGGCAGTGCATGTAGAAGAATTCGGTTACCATATATTTAGGTATAAAGTCGATTTTTTTGTATATACACATTTAGCAATCCATATCGAAATGCCTCAAACCATTAGTTTAACATATTTAAGTTAATTAACACCCTATATCTTACTGAAGTCTACAAACTTATATTTAGGTATAAAGTCGATTTTGTTGTGTATATGCATTTAGAAATCGATTTCGAAAATCTTCAAATCATTAGTTTAACATATTTAAGTTAATTAACCCCCTTTATCTTACTGAAGTCTACAAACGCCATAACGGCATAACGGCAGTGCAAGTAGAAGAATTCCGTTATCATATATTTAGGTATAAAGTCGATTTTCTTGTATATACTCATTTAGCAATCGATATCGAAATGCCTCAAATCATTAGTTTAATATATTTAAGTTAATTGACCCTCTCTATCTTACTGAAGTCTAAAAACGCCTTAACGGCATAACGGCAAAGCATTTAGAAGAATTCCGTAATCTTATATTTAGGTATAAAGTCGATTTTGTTGTGTATATGCATTTAGCAATCGATTTCGAAAATCTTCAAATCATTAGTTTAACATATTTAAGTTAATAAAGCTTCTTTAACGCACTGAAGTTAACACAAAGCCATAGCGGCATAACGGCAGTTCATGTAGAAGAATTCCGTAATCTTATATTTAGGTATAAAGTCGATTTTCTGGTATACACACATTTAGCAATCGATATCGAAATGCCTCAAATCATTAGTTTAACATATTTAAGTTAACAAACCTACTCTAACGCACTGAAGTTAACACAAAGCCATGACGGCATAACGGCAGTGCATGTAGAAGAATTCCGTAAGCTAATCTTTAGGTATAAAGTCGATTTTCTTGTATATACTCATTTAGCAATCGATATCGAAATGCTTCAAATAACTAGTGAAACATATCTAAGTTAATAAACCTTCTTTAACGAACTGAAGTTAACATAAAGCCATAACGGCCTAACGGCAGTGCATTTAGAAGAATTCCGTAAACTTATATTTAGGTAGAAAGTCGATTTTCTTGTATATATGCATTAAGCAATCGATTTCGAAATGCTTCAAATAACTAGTGTAACATATTTAAGTTAATTAACCTTCTTAAACGAACTGAAGTTAACATAAAGCCATAACGGCATAACGGCAGTGCATTTGGAAGAATTCCGTAATCTTATATTTAGGTATAAAGTCGATTTTCTTGTGTATATGCATTTAGCAATCGATTTCGAAAATCTGCAAATCATTAGTTTAACATATTTAAGTTAATAAAGCTTCTTTAACGCAATGAAGTTAACATAAAGCCATGGCGGCATAACGGCAGTGCATTTAGAAGAATTCCGTTATCATATATTTAGGTTAAAGTCGATTTTGTTGCATATACACATTTAGCAATCGATATCTAAATGCTTCAAATCATTAGTTCAACATATTTAAGTTAATTAACCCCCTTTATCTTACGGAAGTCTACAAACGCCTTAACGGCATAACGGCAGTGCATGTAGAAGAATTCGGTTATCATATATTTAGGTATAAAGTCGATTTTCTTGTATATACAAATTTAGCAATCGATATCGAAATGCTTCAAATCATTAGTTTAACATATTTAAGTTAATTAACCCTCTTTATCTTACTAAAGTCTACAAAAGCCTTAACGGCGTAATGGCAGTGCATGTAGAAGAATTCCGTTATCATATATTTAGGTATAAAGTCGATTTTCTTGTATATACACATTTAGCAATCGATATCGAAATGCCCCAAATCATTAGTTTAACGTATTTAAGTTAATTAACCCTCTTTATCTTACTGAAGTCTACAAACGCCTTAACGGCATGTAGGCAAAGCAATTAGAAGAATTACGTAATCTTATATTTAGCTATAAAGTCGATTTTCTTGTTTATACTCATTTAGCAATCGATATCTAAATGCTTCAAATCATTAGTTTAACATATTTAAGTTAATAAATCTTCTTTAACGAACGGAAGTTGGCGTAAAGCCATGGCGGCATAACGGCAGTGCATTTTGAAGAATTCCGTAATTTTATATTTAGGTATAAAGTCGATTTTCTTGTATATATGCATTAAGCAATCGATTTCGAAATGCTTCAAATAACTAGTGTAACATATTTAAGTTAATTAACCCTCTTTATCTTACTGAAGTCTACAAACGCCTTAACGGCATAACGGCAGTGCATGTAGAAGAATTCCGTTATCATATATTTAGGTATAAAATCGATTTTCTTGTATATACACATTTAGCAATCGATATCGAAATGCTTCAAATCATAAGTTTAACATATTTAAGTTAATTAACCCTCTTTATCCTACTGAAGTCTACAAACGCCTTAACGGCATAACGGCAAAGCATTTAGAAGAATTACAAAATCTTATATTTAGGTATAAAGTCGATTTTCTTGTAATACTCGTTTAGCAATCGATATCGAAATGCTTCAAATCATTAGTTTAACATATCTAAGTTAATTAACCCTCTTTATCTTACTGAAGTCTACAAACGCCTTAACGGCATAACGGCAAAGCATTTAGAAGAATTCCATAATCTTATATTTAGGTACAAAGTCGATTTTGTTGTATATACACATTCAGCAATCGATATCGAACTGCTTCAAATCATTAGTTTAACATATCTAAGTTAATTAACCCTCTTTATCCTACTGAAGTCTACAAACGCCTTAACGGCATAACGGCAAAGCGTTTAGAAGAATTCCGTTATCTTATATTTAGGTATAAACTCGATTTTCTTGTATATGCACATTTAGCAATCGATATCGAAATGCCTCAAATCATTAGTTTAACATATTTAGGTTAATTAACCCCCTTTATCTTACTGAAGTCTACAAACGCCTTAACGGCATAACGGCAGTGCATGCAGAAGAATTCCGTTATCATATATTTAGGTATAAAGTCGATTTTCTTGTATATACACATTTAGCAATCGATATCGAAATGCCTCAAATCATTAGTTTAACGTATTTAAGTTAATTAAGCCTCTTTATCTTACTGAAGTCTACAAACGCCTTAACGGCATGTAGGCAAAGCAATTAGAAGAATTACGTAATCTTATATTTAGGTATAAAGTCGATTTTCTTGTTTATACTCATTTAGCAATCGATATTGAAATGCTTTAAATCATTAGTTTAACATATTTAATTTAATCAACCCTCTTTATCATACTGAAATCTACAAAAGCGTTAACGGCGTAACGGCAGTGCATTTGGAAGAATTCCGTCATCTTATATTTAGGTATAAAGTCGATTTTCTTGTATATACTCATTTAGCAATCGATATCTAAATGCTTCAAATCATTAGTTTAACATATTTATGTTAACAAAGCGCATTAAGCAATCGATATCGAAATGCTTCAAATCATTAGTTTAACATATTTAAGTTAATTAACCTTCTTTATCTCACTGAAGTTAACATAAAGCCATAAGATTACGGCAGTGCATTTAGAAGAATTCGGTAAGCTTATATTTAGGTATAAAGTCGATTTTGTTGTATATACGCATTTGGCAATCGATATCGAAATGCCTCAAATCATTAGTTTAACATATTTAAGTTAGCTAACCTTCTTTAACATATTGAAGTTGATATAAAGCCATGGCGGCATAACGACAGTGCATGTAAAAGAATTCCGTAAGCTTATATTTAGGTATAAAGTCGGTTTTCTTGTATATATGCATTAAGCAATCGATTTCGAAATACTTCTAATAACTGGTGTAACATATCTAAGTTAATAAACCTTCTTTAACGAACTGAAGTTAACATAAAGCCATAACGGCATAACGGCAGTGCATTTAGAAGAATTCCGTAATCTTATATTAGGTAGAAAGTCGATTTTCTAGTATATATGCATTAAGCAATCGATTTCGAAATGCTTCAAATAACTAGTGTAACATATCTAAGTTAATAGATATATAGTTTTTAACGAACCGAAGTTAACATAAAGCCATAACTGCATAACGGCAGTGCATTTAGAAGAATTTCGTAATCTTATATTTAGGTATAAAGTCGATTTTCTTGTATATGCTCATTTAGCAATCGATATCGAAATGCTTTAAATCATTAGTTTAACATATTTAAGTTAATAAAGCTTCTTTAACGCACTGAAGTTAACACAAAGCCATGGCGGCATAACGGCAGTTCATATAGAAGAATTCCGTAATCTTATGTTTAGGTATAAACTCGATTTTGTTGTTAATATGCATTTAGCAATCGATATCGAAATGCCTAAAATCATTAGTTTAACATATTTAAGTTAATTAACCCTCTTTATCTTACTGAAGTCTACAAACGCCTTAACGGCATAACGGCAAAGCATTTAAAAGAATCACATAATCTTATATTTAGGTATAAAGTCGATTTTCTTGTAATACTCATTTAGCAATCGATATCGAAATGCTTCAAATCATTAGTTTAACATATTTAAGCTAATTAGCCCTCTTTATCTTACTAAAGTCTACAAACATCTTAACGGCATATAGGCAAAGCAATTAGAAGAATTACGTAATCTTATATTTAGGTATAAAGTCGATTTCTTGTATATACTCATTTAGTAATCGATATTGAAATGCTTCAAGTCATTAGTTTAACATATTTAAGTTAATTAACCCTCTTTATCTTACTGAAGTCTACAAACGCTTTAACGGCATAACGGCAAAGCACTTAGAAGAATTACGTAATCTTATAGTTAGGTATAAAGTCGATTTTCTTGTATATACTCATTTAGTAATCGATATTGAAATGCTTCAAGTCATTAGTTTAACATATTAAAGCTAACTAACCCTCTTTATCTTACTAAAGTCTACAAAAGCCTTAACGGCGTAACGGCAGTGCATGTAGAAGAATTCGGTTACCATATATTTAGGTATAAAGTCGATTTTTTTGTATATACACATTTAGCAATCCATATCGAAATGCCTCAAACCATTAGTTTAACATATTTAAGTTAATTAACACCCTATATCTTACTGAAGTCTACAAACTTATATTTAGGTATAAAGTCGATTTTGTTGTGTATATGCATTTAGCAATCGATACCGAAATGCCTCCAATCATGAGTTTAACATATTTAAGTTAATTAACCCCCTTTATCTTACTGAAGTCTACAAACGCCTTAACGGCATAACGGCAGTGCAAGTAGAAGAATTCCGTTATCATATATTTAGGTATAAAGTCGATTTTCTTGTATATACTCATTTAGCAATCGATATCGAAATGCCTCAAATCATTAGTTTAATATATTTAAGTTAATTGACCCTCTCTATCTTACTGAAGTCTAAAAACGCCTTAACGGCATAACGGCAAAGCATTTAGAAGAATTCCGTAATCTTATATTTAGGTATAAAGTCAATTTTCTTGTATATACTCATTTAGCAATCGATTTCGAAATGCCCCAAATCATTAGTTTAACGTATTTAAGTTAATTAACCCTCTTTATCTTACTGAAGTCTACAAACGCCTTAACGGCATGTAGGCAAAGCAATTAGAAGAATTACGTAATCTTATATTTAGCTATAAAGTCGATTTTCTTGTTTATACTCATTTAGCAATCGATATCTAAATGCTTCAAATCATTAGTTTAACATATTTAAGTTAATAAATCTTCTTTAACGAACGGAAGTTGGCGTAAAGCCATGGCGGCATAACGGCAGTGCATTTTGAAGAATTCCGTAATTTTATATTTAGGTACAAAGTCGAGTTTCTTGTATATATGCATTAAGCAATCGATTTCGAAATGCTTCAAATAACTAGTGTAACATATCTAAGTTAATAAACCTTCTTAAACGAACTGAAGTTAACATAAAGCCATAACGGCATAACGGCAGTGCATTAAGAAGAATTCCGTAATCTTATATTTAGGTATAAGGTCGATCTTCTTGTGTATATGCATTTAGCAATCGATTTCGAAAATCTTCAAATCATTAGTTTAACATATTTAAGTTAATGAAGCTTCTTTAACGCACTGATGTTTACATAAAGCCATGGCGGCATAACGGCAGTGCATTTAGAAGATTTCCGTTATCATATATTTAGGTATAAAGTCGATTTTGTTGAATATACACATTTAGCAATCGATATCGAAATGCTTCAAATCATTAGTTTAACATATTTAAGTTAATCAACCCTCTTTATCTTACTGGAGTCTACAAACGCCTTAACGGCATAACGGCAAAGCATTTAGAAGAATTCCGTAATCTTATATTTAGGTATAAAGTCGATTTTCTTGTATATACTCATTTAGCAATTGATATCGAAATGCCTCAAATCATTAGTTTAACATATTAAAGTTAATTAACCCTCTTTATCTTACTGAAGTCTACAAACGCCGTAATGGCATAACGGCAAAGCATTTAGAAGAATTCCGTAATCTTATATTTAGGTATAAAGTCGATTTTGTTGTTAATATGCATTAAGAAATCGATTTTGAAAATCTTCAAATCATTAGTTTAACATATTTAAGTTAATAAAGCTTCTTTAACGCACTGAAGTTAACACAAAGCCATGGCGGCATAACGGCAGTTCATGTAGAGGAATTCCGTAATCTTATATTAAGGTATATAGTCGATTTTCTTGTATATATGCATTAAGCAATCGATTTCGAAATGCTTCAAATAACTAGTGTAACATATCTAAGTTAATAAACCTTCTTAAACGAACTGAAGTTCACATAAAGCCATAACGGCAGTGCGTTTGGAAGAATTCCGTAATCTTATATTTATGTATAAAGTCGATTTTGTTGTGTACATGCATTTAGCAATCGATTTCGAAAATCTTCAAATCATTAGTTTAACATATTTAAGTTAATAAAGCTTCATTAACGCACTGAAGTTAACACAAAGCCATGGCGGCGTAACGGCAGTTCATGTAGAAGAATTCCGTAATCTTATATTTAGGTATATAGTCGATTTTCTTGTATATACACATTTAGCGATCGATATCGAAATGCCTCAAATCATTAGTTTAACATATTTAAGTTAATTAACCCCCTTTATCTTACTGAAGTCTACAAACGCCTTAACGGCATAACGGCAGTGCATGTAGAAGAATTCCGTTATCATATATTTAGGTATAAAGTCGAATTTCTTGTATATATGCATTAAGCAAACGATATCGAAATGCTTCGAATAACTGGTTTAACAAATTTAAGTTAATAAAGCATCTTTAACGCACTGAAGTTAACATAAAGCCATGGCGGCATAACGGCATTGCATTTAGAAGAATTCCGTAATCTTATATTTAGGTATAAAGTCGATTTTCTTGTATATATGCATTAAGCAATCGATTTCGAAATGCTTCAAATAACTAGTGTAACATATCTTAGTTAATAAACCTTCTTAAACGAACTGAAGTTAACATAAAGCCGTAACGGCATAACGGCAGTGCATTTAGAAGCATTCCGTAATCTTATATTTAGGTATAAAGTCGATTTTCTTGTATATATGCATTAAGCAATCGATTTCGAAATGCTTCAAATCACTAGTGTAACATATCTTAGTTAATAAACCTTCTTAAACGAACTGAAGTTAACATAAAGCCATAACGGCATAACGGCAGTGCATTTGGAAGAATTCCGTAATCTTATATTTAGGTATAAAGTCGATTTTGTTGTGTACATGCATTTAGCAATCGATTTCGAAAATCTTCAAATCATTAGTTTAACATATTTAAGTTAATAAAGCTTCTTTAACGCACTGAAGTTAACATAAAGCCATGGCGGTATAACGGCATTGCATTTAGAAGAATTCTGTAATCTTATATTTAGGTATAAAGTCGATTTTCTTCTATATATGCATTAAGCAATCGATTTCGAAATGCTTCAAATAACTAGTGTAACATATCTTAGTTAATAAACCTTCTTAAACGAACTGAAGTTAACATAAAGCCATAACGGCATAACGGCAGTGCATTTAGAAGTATTCCGTAATCTTATATTTAGGTATAAAGTCGATTTTCTTGTATATATGCATTAAGCAATCGATTTCGAAATGCTTCAAATAACTAGTGTAACATATCTAGGTTAATAAACCTTCTTAAACGAACTGAAGTTAACATAAAGCCATAACGGCATAACGGCAGTGCATTTGGAAGAATTCCGTAATCTTATATTTAGGTATAAAGTCGATTTTGTTGTGTACATGCATTTAGCAATCGATTTCGAAAATCTTCAAATCATTAGTTTAACATATTTAAGTTAATAAAGCTTCTTTAACGCACTGAAGTTAACATAAAGCCATAACGGTATAACGGCAGTGCATTTGGAAGAAATCCGTAATCTTATATTTAGGTATAAAGTCGATTTTCTTGTATATACACATTTAACTATCGATATCGAAATGCCTCAAATCATTAGTTTAACATATTTAAGTTAACTAACCTTCTTTAACGCACTGAAGTTAACACAAAGGCAAGGCGGCATAAAGGCAGTGCATGTAGAAGAATTCCGTTATCATATATTTAGGTATTAATTCGATTTTGTTGTATATACACATTTAGCAATCGATATCGAAATGCCTCAAATCAATAGTTTAACATATTTAAGTTAATTAACCCTCTTTATCTTACTGAAGTCTACAAACGCTTTAACGGCATAACGGCAAAGTATTTAGAAGAATTACGTAATCTTATATTTACGTATAAAATCGTTTGTCTTGTATATACTCATTTAGCAATCGAAATCGAAATGCTTCAAAACATTAGTTTAACATATTTAAGTTAACTAACCCTCTGTATCTTACTGAAGTCCACAAACATCTTAACGGCATAACGGCAAAGCATTTAGAAGAATTACGTAATCTTATATTTAGGTATAAAGTCGATTTTCTTGTATTTACCCATTTAGCAATCGATATAAAAATGCTTCAAATCATTAGTTTAACATATTTAAGTTAATTAACCTTCTTTAACATATTGAGGTTGATATAAAGCCATGGCGGCATATCGACAGTACGATTGGAAGAATTCCGTAATCTTATATTTAGGTATAAAGTCGATTTTCTGTAATACTCATTTAGCAATCGATATCTAAATGCTTCCAATCATTATTTTAACATATTTAAGTTAATTAACCTTTTTTAACGTATTGGAGTTGATACAAAGCTATGGTGTCATAAGGACAGTACATTTGGAAGAATTCCGTGATCTTATATTTAGGTATGAAGTTGATTTTCTTGTATATATGCATTAAGCAATCGAAATCGAAATGCTTCAAATTACTGGTTTAACATATTTAAGTTAATAAACTTTCTTTAACGATCTGAAGCTGGCATATAGCCATGGCGGCATAACGGCAGTGCATGTAAAAGAATTCCGTAATCTTATATTTAGGTATAAAGTCGATTTTCTTGTATATACACATTTAGCTATCGATATCAAAATGCTTCAAATCATTAGTTTATCATATTTAAGTTAATTATCCTTCTATAACATATTTAAGTTGATACAAAGATATGGCGGCATAACGACAGTACATTTGGAAGAATTCCGTAATCTTATATTTAGGTATAAAGTCGATTTTCTTTTATGTACACATTTATATATCGATATCTAAATGCTTCCAATCATTATTTTAACATATTTAAGTTAATTAACCTTTTTTATCGTATTGGAGTTGATACAAAGCCATGGTGGCATAACGACAGTACATTTGGAAGAATTCCGTGATCTTATATTTAGGTATAAAGTTGATTTTCTTGTATATATGCATTAAGCAATCGAAATCGAAATGCTTCAAGTAACTGGTTTAACATATTTAAGTTAATAAACCTTCTTAAACGAACTGAAGTTAACATAAAGCCATAACGGAATAACGGCAGTGCATTTGGAAGAATTCCGTAATCTTATATTTAGGTATAAAGTCGATTTTGTTGTGTATATGCGTTTAGCAATCGATTTCGAAAATCTTCAAATCATTAGTTTAACATATTTAAGTTAATAAACTTCTTTTACGACTGAAGTTAACAAAGCCATGGCGGCATAACGGAAGTACATTTAGAAGAATTCCGTAATCTTATATTTAGGTATAAAGTCGATTTTCTTGTATATACACATTTAGCAATCGATATCGAAATGCTTCAAATAACTAGTTTAACATATTTAAGTTAATTAACCTTCTTAAACGACTGAAGTTAACATAAAGCCATAACGGCATAACGGCAGTGCATTTGGAAGAATTCCGTAATCTTATATTTAGGTATAAAGTCGATTTTCTTGTATATATGCATTTAGCAATCGATTTCGAAATGCTTCAAATCATTAGTTTAACATATTTAAGTTAATAAACCTCTTTTACGACTGAAGTTAACAAAGCCATGGCGGCATAACGGCAAGCATTTAGAAGAATTCCGTAATCTTATATTTAGGTATAAAGTCGATTTTCTTGTATATACACATTTAGCAATCGATATCGAAATGCTTCAAATCATAGTTTAACATATTAAGTTAATTAACCTTTTTAACGCACTGAAGTTAACATAAAGCCATAACGGCATAACGGCAGTGCATTTAGAAGAATTCCGTTATCATATATTTAGGTATAAAGTCGATTTTCTTGTATATACACATTTAGCAATCGATATCGAAATGCCTCAAACCACTAGTTTAAAATATTTAAGTTAATTAACCCTCTTTATCTTACTGAAGTCTACAAACGCCTTAACGGCATAACGGCAAAGCATTTAGAAGAATTCCGTAATCTTATATTTAGGTATAAGTCGATTTTCTTGTAGTATACTCATTTAGCAATCGATATCGAAATGCTTCAAATCATAAGTTTAACATATTAAAGTTACCAAACCTACTTTAACGCACTGAAGTTAACACAAAGCCATAACGGCATAACGGCAGTGCATGTAGAAGAATTCCGTTATCATATATTTAGGTATAAAGTCGATTTTCTTGTATATACACATTTAGCAATCGATATCGAAATGCCTCAAACCACTAGTTTAAAATATTTAAGTAAATTAACCCTCTTTATCTTACTGAAGTCTACAAACGCCTTAACGGCATAACGGCAAAGCATTTAGAAGAATTCCGTAATCTTATATTTAGGTATAAAGTTGATTTTGTTGTGTATGTGCATTTAGCAATCGATTTCGAAAATCCCCAAATCATAAGTTTAACATATTTATGTTAATAAAGCTTCTTTAACGCACTGAAGTTAACACAAAGCCATGGCGGCATAACGGCAGTTCATATAGAAGAATTCCGTAATCTTATATTTAGGTATAAAGTCGATTTTCTTGTATATACACATTTAGCAATCGATATCGAAACGCTTCAAATCATTAGTTTAACATATTTAAGTTAATTAACCCCCTTTATCTTACTAAAGTCTACAAACGCTTTAACGGCATAACGGCAGTGCATGTAGAAGAATTCGATTATCATATATTTAGGTATAAAGTCGATTTTTTTGTATATACACATTTAGCAATCGATATCGAAACGCCCCAAATCATTACTTTAACATATTTAAGTTAATTAACTCTCTTTACCTTACTGAAGTCGACAAACGCCTTAGCGGCACAATGGCAAAGCATTTAGAAGAATTCCGTAATCTTATATTTAGGTATAAAGTCGATTTTCTTGTAACGGGTGATTTTTTTGAGGTTAGGATTTTCATGCAGTAGTATTTGACAGATCACGTGGGATGTCAGACATGGTGTCAAAGAGAAAGATGCTCAGTATGCTTTGACATTTCATCATGAATAGACTTACTAACGAGCAACGCTTGCAAATCATTGAATTTTATTACCAAAATCAGTGTTCGGTTCGAAATGTGTTTCGCGTCCGTGTCCGATGAGCGATGAGGCTCATTTCTGGTTGAATGGCTACGTAAATAAGCAAAATTGCCGCATTTGGGGTGAAGAGCAACCAGAAGCCGTTCAAGAACTGCCCATGCATCCCGAAAAATGCACTGTTTGGTGTGGTTTGTACGCTGGTGGAATCATTGGACCGTATTTTTTCAAAGATGCTGTTGGACGCAACGTTACGGTGAATGGCGATCGCTATCGTTCGATGCTAACAAACTTTTTGTTGCCAAAAATGGAAGAACTGAACTTGGTTGACATGTGGTTTCAACAAGATGGCGCTACATGCCACACAGCTCGCGATTCTATGGCCATTTTGAGGGAAAACTTCGGACAACAATTCATCTCAAGAAATGGACCCGTAAGTTGGCCGCCAAGATCATGCGATTTAACGCCTTTAGACTATTTTTTGTGGGGCTACGTCAAGTCTAAAGTCTACAGAAATAAGCCAGCAACTATTCCAGCTTTGGAAGACAACATTTCCGAAGAAATTCGGGCTATTCCGGCCGAAATGCTCGAAAAAGTTGCCCAAAATTGGACTTTCCGAATGGACCACCTAAGACGCAGCCGCGGTCAACATTTAAATGAAATTATCTTCAAAAAGTAAATGTCATGAACCAATCTAACGTTTCAAATAAAGAACCGATGAGATTTTGCAAATTTTATGCGTTTTTTTTTTTAAAAAAGTTATCAAGCTCTTAAAAAATCACCCGTTATATACTCATTTAGCAATCGATATCGAAATGCCTCAAATCATTAGTTAAACATATCTTAGTTAATAAACCTTCTTAAACGAACTGAAGTTAACATAAAGCCATAACGGCATAACGGCAGTGCATTTAGAAGCATTCCGTAATCTTATATTTAGGTATAAAGTCGATTTTCTTGTATATATGCATTAAGCAATCGATTTCGAAATGCTTCAAATAACTAGTGTAACATATCTTAGTTAATAAACCTTCTTTAACATATTGAAGTTGATATAAAGCCATGGCGGCATAACGACAGTACATTTGGAAGAATTCCGTAATCTTATAATTAGGTACAAAGTCGATTTTCTTTTATGTACACATTTAGATATCGATATCTAAATGCTTCAAATCATTAGTTTAACATACAGGGTAGGCCATTTAAAGTTGACCCATCTGGCAACGCTGTAACTTTTAACAGCGCTGACAAATCGGCTAATGTCATACCGCGTTAGAAGCGTCATTCGAAGACAATTTATACCATGGAACAGTACACTCCAAAAGAACGCGCTGAAATTGTTCAGCTTTATATTCAAAATAACTTTTCAATTGTGTTAACTCAACGTGCGTTTCGCAAAAAAAAATAAAGTGAAAAGTGCTCCAGTTAAGAACACAATTAAGTCTTTATACGCAAAATTTGTGAACACCGGTAATCTCAGTAATGCCAGTCATGCATCCAGACAACGCACAAGACGTTCTGATGAAAATATCGAAGCTGTACGAGCCAGTATTGAGGAGACTCCATCGACATCGAGTTATCGCCGCTCTCAGGAATTAGACATCTCTCGCACCACTCTCCGACGCATAATTCATAAAGATTTGAAGATGTTTCCATATAAAATTCAAATGGCACAAAAACTAAACCCAGCTGATTATCCGCGACGCCTTAATTTTGGCAAATGGGCCATCGAAATGGCTGAAAACGAACTTGTCGAAAACTCATCATGTCATACGAGGCACATTTCTCGTTGAATGGAGACGTAAACAAGCAAAATTGCCGATTTTATGCCACCGAAAATCCTCAATTAATTGAAGAACAGCCTCTTTACGACCAAAAAGTAACAGTTTGGTGCGGTGTTTGCGCGAATATGATCATCGGACCGTATTTTTTCGAAGACGATGATGGAGCCACGACAACAGTCAATAGTGAGCGTTATCGAGCCATGATAACGGATTTTGTGATACCCATTATTCGCGAAAATGACATGGATAACTTCTGGTTTCAACAGGACGGGGCTACATGCCATACAGCTCGACCAACAATCAATTTATTGCGACCATTTTTCCCCGGGCGATTGATATCGAAAAATGGTGATGTTGACTGGCCACCGAGATCACCAGATTTGACGCCACCAGACTTTTATTTGTGGGGTTATTTGAAATCCAAGGTATACGCTAATAAGCCAAAGGCCTTAGCTCAACTGAAAGCCAACATTCGACGTGAAACAGCCGCCATATCATACGAAACATTGGCCAAAGTCATGGAAAATGTCGAAAAAAGAGTGCATTTAGCTGTCAAAGCTAAAGGTGCCCATTTACGCGATCTAATTTTTAAATATTAGCTCAAACAAATCCCCTTGGACCAAAATAAATTATTTTTGAAATGAAAAAAAAACATTGTTTTCTTTTGTTCTTTTTTTTTAGAAACAAATGGGTCAACTTTAAATGGCCTACCCTGTATTTAAGTTAATTAACCTTTTTTAACGTATTAGAGTTGATACAAAGCCATGGTGTCATAACGACGGTACATTTGGAAGAATTCCGTGATCTTATATTTAGGTATAAAGTTGATTTTCTTGTATATATGCATTAAACAATCGAAATCGAAATGCTTCAAATTACTGGTTTAACATATTTAAGTTAATAAACTTTCTTTAACGATCTGAAGCTGGCATATAGCCATGGCGGCATAACGGCAGTGCATGTAAAAGAATTCCGTAATCTTATATTTAGGTATAAAGTCGATTTTCTTGTATATACACATTTAGCTATCGATATCGAAATGCTTCAAATCATTAGTTTAACATATTTAAGTTAATAAACCTTCTTAAACGAACTGAAGTTAACATAAAGCCATAACGGAATAACGGCAGTGCATTTGGAAGAATTCCGTAATCTTATATTTAGGTATAAAGTCGATTTTGTTGTGTATATGCGTTAACAATCGATTTCGAAAATCTTCAAATCATTAGTTTAACATATTTAAGTTAATAAAGCTTCTTTTACGCACTGAAGTTAACATAAAGCCATGGCGGCATAACGGCAATGTATTTAGAAGAATTCCGTAAGCTTATATTTAGGTATAAAGTGGATTTTCTTGTATATATATATATTTCGCAATCGATATCGAAATGCTTCAAATCATTAGTTTAACATATTTAAGTTAATTATCCTTCTATAACATATTGAAGTTGATATAAAGCAATGGCGGCATAAGGACAGTGCATTTGGAAGAATTCCGTAATCTTATATTTAGGTAGAAAGTCGATTTTCTTGTATATATGCATTAAGCAATCGATTTCGAAATGCTTCAAATAACTAGTGTAACATATTTAAGTTAACAAACCTACTTTAACGCACTGAAGTTAACACAAAGCCATGGCGGCATAACGGAAGTACATGTAGAAGAATTTCGTAATCTTCTATTTAGGTACAAATTCGATTTTCTTGTATATACACATTTAGCAATCGATATCGAAATGCTTCAAATCATTAGTTTAACATATTTAAGTTAGTTAACATTTTTTAACGCACTGAAGTTAACATAAAGCCATAACGGCATAACGGCAGTGTATGCAGAAGAATGCCGTTATTATATATTTAGGTATAAAGTCGATTTTCTTGTATATACACATTTAGCAATCGATATCGAAATGCCTCAAATCATTAGTTTAACATATTTAAGTTAATTTACCCTCTTTATCTTACTGAAGTCTACAAACGCCTTAACGGCATAACGGCAAAGCATTTAGAAGAATAACGTAATCTTATATTTAGGTATGAAGTCGATTTTCTTGTAGATACTCATTTAGCAATCGATATCGAAATGCTTCAAATCATTAGTTTAACATATTTAAGTTACCAAACCTACTTTAACGCACAGAAGTTAACACAAAGCCATAGCGGCATAACGGCAGTGCATTTAGAAGAAGTCCGTAATCTTATATTTAGGTATAAATTCGATTTTTTTGTATATATGCATTAAGCAATCGATATCGAAATGCTTCAAATAACTGGTTTAACATATTTAAGTTAATAAACCTTCTTTAACGAACTGAAGTTGACATAAAGCCATGGCGGAATAACGGCAGTGCATTTTGAAGAATTCCGTTATCTTATGTTTGGGTATAAAGTCAAGTTTCTTGTATTTGCACATTTAGCAATCAATATCGAAATGCCTCAAATCATTAGATAAACATATTTAAGTTAAATTACCTTCTTTAACCTACCGAAGGTGACATGAAGCCATGGCGGCATAACGGCAGTGCATGTAGAAGAATTCCGTAATTTTATATTTAGGTATAAAATCGATTTTGTTGTATATACACATTAAGCAATCGATTTCGAAATGCTTCAAATCATTAGTTTAACATATTTAAGTTAATTAACCCTCTTTATCTTACTAAAGTCTACAAAAGCCTTAACAGCATAACGGCAGTGCATTTGGAAGAATTCCGTAATCTTATATTTATGTATAAAGTCGATTTTCTTGTATATACTCATTTAGCAATCGATATCGAAATGCTTCAAATCATTAGTTTAACATATTTAAGTTAATAAACCTTCTTTAACGAACTGAAGTTGGCATAAATCCATGGCGGCATAACGGCAGTGCATTTAGATAGATTCCGTAATCTTATATTTAGGTATAAAGTCGATTTTCTTGTATATACGCATATAGCAATCGATTTCGAAAATCTTCAAATCATTAGTTTAACATATTTAAGTTAATAAACCTTCTTTAACGAACTGAAGTTAACATAAAGCCATGGCGGCATAACGGCAATGCATTTAGAAGAATTCCGTAAGCTTATATTTATGTATAAAGTCGATTTTCTTGTATATACTCAATTAGCAATCGATATCGAAATGCTTCAAATCATTAGATTAACATTTTTAAGTTAATTAACCCTCTTTATCTTACTGAAGTTTACATAAAGCCATAACTGCATAACGGCAGTGCATTTAGAAGAATTCCGTAATCTTATATTTAGGTATAAAGTCGATTTTGTTTTATATACACATTTAGCAATCGATATCGAAATGCCTCAAATCATTAGTTTAACATATTTAAGTTAATTAACCCTCTTTATCTTACTGAAGTCTGCAAACGCCTTAACGGCATAACGGCAATGCATGTAGAAGAATTCCGTAATCTTATATTTAGGTATAAAGTCGATTTTCTTGTATATACTCATTTAGAAATCGGTATCGAAATAGTTCAAGTCATTAGTTTGACATATTTAAGTTAAAAAACCTACTTTAAAGCGAAGTTAACACAAAGCCATGGCGGCATAACGGCAGTGCATGTAGAAGGAATCCGTAATCTTATATTTAGGTATAAAGTCGATTTTGTTGTATATATGCATTTAGCAATCGATTTCGAAAAACTTCAAATCATTAGTTTAACATATTTAAGTTAGTAAAGCTTCTTTAACGTACTGAAGGTGATATAAGGCCATGGCGACATAACGACAGTACATTTGGAAGAATTCCGTAATCTTATATTTAAGTATAAAGTCGATTTCCTTGTATATATGCATTTAGCAATCTTTAAATCATAAGTTTAACATATTTAAGTTAACAAACCTACTTTAACGCACTGAAGTTAACAAAAGCCATGGCGGCATAACGGCTTATATTTAGGTATAAATTCGATTTTTTTGTATATACACATTTAGCAATCGATATCGAAATGATTCAAATCATTAGTTTAACATATTTAAGTTAATTATCCTTCTATAACATATTGAAGTTGATAAAAGGCCATGGCGGCATAGCGACATACATTTGGAAGAATTCCGTAATCTTATATTTAGGTATAAAGTCGATTTTCTTGTATATATGCATTTAACAATCTTTAAATCATTAGTTTAACATATTTAAGTTAACAAACCTACTTCAACGCACTGAAGTTAACACAAAGCCATGGCGGCATAACGGCAAAATGCTTCAAATCATTAGTTTAACATATTTAAGTTAACAAACCTACTTTAACGCACTGAAGTTAACACAAAACTATGGCGGCATAACGGCTTATATTTAGGTATAAATTCGATTTTTTTGTATATACACATTTAGCAATCGATATCGAAATAGTTCAAATCATTAGTTTAACATATTAAGTTAATAAACATTTTTTAGCTTAGTGAGGTCTACATAAACCCTTAACGGCATAACGGCAGTGCATTTAGAAGAACTCTGTGATGTAATAATTTTAAATTTAGGTATAAAGTCGATTTTGTTGTATTTGCACATTTAGCAGTCGATATCGAAATGCTCCAAACCATTAGTTTAACATAATTAAAATAATTAAAATTCTTTAACGTATTGAAGTTGAAACAAACCATGGCAACATAACGGCAGTGCATTTCGAAGAATTCCGTAATCTTATATTTAGGTATAAAGTTGATTTTGTTGTATATACCCATTTAGAAACCGATATCGAAATGCTTCAAATAACAGGTTTAGCATATTTAGGTTAATTTACCTTCTTTATCTTACTGAAGTTTACATAAAGCCATGGCGGCATAACGGCAGTATGTTTGGTTGAATTCCGTAATCGTTTAGTTAGGTATAAAATCGGTTTTCTTGTATATACTCATTTAGCAATCGATATCGAAATGCTTCAAATCATTAGTTTAACATATTTAAGTTAATAAACCTTCTTTAACGAACTGAAGTTGGCATAAATCCATAGCGGCATAACGGCAGTGCATTTAGATAGATTCCGTAATCTTATATTTAGGTATAAAGTCGATTTTCTTGTATATACGCATATAGCAATCGATTTCGAAAATCTTCAAATCATTAGTTTAACATATTTAAGTTAATAAACCTTCTTTAACGAACTGAAGTTAACATAAAGCCATGGCGGCATAACGGCAATGCATTTAGAAGAATTCCGTAAGCTTATATTTATGTATAAAGTCGATTTTCTTGTATATACTCAATTAGCAATCGATATCGAAATGCTTCAAATCATTAGATTGACATTTTTAAGTTAATTAACCCTCTTTATCTTACTGAAGTTTACATAAAGCCATAACTGCATAACGGCAGTGCATTTAGAAGAATTCCGTAATCTTATATTTAGGTATAAAGTCGATTTTGTTTTATATACACATTTAGCAATCGATATCGAAATGCCTCAAATCATTAGTTTAACATATTTAAGTTAATTAACCCTCTTTATCTTACTGAAGTCTGCAAACGCCTTAACGGCATAACGGCAATGCATGTAGAAGAATTCCGTAATCTTATATTTAGGTATAAAGTCGATTTTCTTGTATATACTCATTTAGAAATCGGTATCGAAATAGTTCAAGTCATTAGTTTGACATATTTAAGTTAAAAAACCTACTTTAAAGCGAAGTTAACACAAAGCCATGGCGGCATAACGGCAGTGCATGTAGAAGGAATCCGTAATCTTATATTTAGGTATAAAGTCGATTTTGTTGTATATATGCATTTAGCAATCGATTTCGAAAAACTTCAAATCATTAGTTTAACATATTTAAGTTAATAAAGCTTCTTTAACGTACTGAAGGTGATATAAGGCCATGGCGACATAACGACAGTACATTTGGAAGAATTCCGTAATCTTATATTTAGATGTTAAGTCGATTTTCTTGCATATACACATTTAGCAATCGATATCGAAATGCCTCAAATCATTAGTTTAACATATTTAAGTTAATTAACCCTCTTTATCTTACTGAAGTCTACAAACGCCTTAACGGCATAACGGCAAAGCATTTAGAAGAATTACGTAATCTTATATTTAGGTATAAAGTCGATTTTCTTGTATATACTCATTTAGCATTCGATATCGAAATGCTTCAAATCATTAGTTTAACATATTTAAGTAACCAAACCTACTTTAACGCACTGAAGTTAACATAAAGCCACAACTACATAACGGCAGTGCATTTAGAAGAATTCTGTAATCTTATATTTAGCTATTAAGTCGATTTTCTTGTAGATACACATTTAGCAATCGATATCAAAATGCCTCAAATCATTAGTTTAACATATTTAAGTTATTTAACCTTCTTTATCTTACTGAAGTTTACATAAAGCCATAACGGTATAACGGCAGTGCATTTGGGAGAATTTCGTAATCTTATATTTAGGTATAAAGTCGATTTTGTTGTATATACGCATTTAGCAATCGATTTTGAAAATCTTCAAATCATTAGTTTAACATATTTAAGTTAATAAAGCTTCTTTAACGCACTGAAGTTAACATAAAGCCATGGTGGCATAACGGCAGTGCATTTAGAAGAATTCCGTAAGCTTATATTTAGGTATAAAGTCGATTTTGTTGTATATATGCATTTAGCAATCGGTTTCGAAAATCTTCAAATCATTATTTTAACATATTTAAGTTAATAAACCTTCTTTAACGAATAGAAGTTAACATAAAGCCATAACTGCATAACGGCAGTGCATTTAGAAGAATTCCGTAATCTTATATTTAGGTATAAAGTCGATTTTCTTGTATATATGCATTTAGCAATCGATTTCGAAAATCTTCAAATCATTATTTTAACATATTTAGGTTAATAAACCTTCTTTAATGAATAGAAGTTAACATAAAGCCATAACTGCATAACGGCAGTGCATTTAGAAGAATTCCATAATCTTATATTTAGATATAAAGTCGATTTTCTTGTATATACACATTTAGCAATCGATATCGAAATGCCTCAAATCATTAGTTTAACATATTTAAGTTAATTAACCTACTTTAAACCGAAGTTAACACAAAGCCATGGCGGCATAACGGCAGTTCATGCAGAAGAAATCCGTAATCTTATATTTAGGTATAAAGTCGATTTTCTTGTATATACTCATTTATCAATCGATATCGAAATGCTTTAAATCATTAGTTTGACATATTTAAGTTAAAAAACCTACTTTAAACCGAAGTTAACACAAAGCCATGGCGGCATAACGGCAGTTCATGCAGAAGAAATCCGTAATCTTATATTTAGGTATTAAGTCGATTTTGTTGTATATACAGATTTAGCAATCGATTTCGAAAATCTTCAAATCATTTGTTTAACATATTTAAGTTAATAAAGCTTCTTCAACGTATTGAAGGTGATATAAGGCCATGGCGACATAACGACAGTACATTTGGAAGAATTCCGTAATCTTATATTTAAGTATAAAGTCGATTTCCTTGTATATATGCATTTAGCAATCTTTAGATCATAAGTTTAACATATTTAAGTTAACAAACCTACTTTAACGCACTGAAGTTAACACAAAGCCATGGCGGCATAACGGCTTATATTTAGGTATAAATTCGATTTTTTTGTATATACACATTTAGCAATCGATATCGAAATGATTCAAATCATTAGTTTAACATATTTAAGTTAATTATCCTTCTATAACATATTGAAGTTGATAAAAGGCCATGGCGGCATAGCGACACTACATTTGGAAGAATTCCGTAATCTTATATTTAGGTATAAAGTCGATTTTCTTGTATATATGCATTTAACAATCTTTAAATCATTAGTTTAACATATTTAAGTTAACAAACCTACTTTAACGCACTGAAGTTAACACAAAGCCATGGCGGCATAACGGCAAAATGCTTCAAATCATTAGTTTAACATATTTAAGTTAACAAACCTACTTTAACGCACTGAAGTTAACACAAAACTATGGCGGCATAACGGCTTATATTTAGGTATAAATTCGATTTTTTTGTATATACACATTTAGCAATCGATATCGAAATAGTTCAAATCATTAGTTTAACATATTAAGTTAATAAACATTTTTTAGCTTAGTGAGGTCTACATAAACCCTTAACGGCATAACGGCAGTGCATTTAGAAGAACTCTGTGATGTAATAATTTTAAATTTAGGTATAAAGTCGATTTTGTTGTATTTGCACATTTAGCAGTCGATATCGAAATGCTCCAAACCATTAGTTTAATATAATTAAAATAATTAAAATTCTTTAACGTATTGAAGTTGAAACAAACCATGGCAACATAACGGCAGTGCATTTCGAAGAATTGCGTAATCTTATATTTAGGTATAAAGTCGATTTTGTTGTATATACCCATTTAGCAACCGATATCGAAATGCTTCAAATAACAGGTTTAGCATATTTAGGTTAATTTACCTTCTTTATCTTACTGAAGTTTACATAAAGCCATGGCGGCATAACGGCAGTATGTTTGGTTGAATTCCGTAATCGTTTATTTAGGTATAAAATCGGTTTTCTTGTATATACACATTAAGCAATCGATATAGAAAAGCTTCAGCTCATTAGTTTATCATATTTAAGTTAATAAACCTTCTTTAACGATCTGAAGTGGGCATACAGCCATGGAGGCATAACGGCAGTGCATGTAGAAGAATTCCATAATCTTATATTTAGGTATGAAGTCGATTTTCTTGTATATACATATTTAGCTATCGATATCTAAATGCTTCAAATCATTTGTTTAACATTTTAAGTTAATAAACATTTTTTAGCTTACTGAAGTCTACATAAAGCCTTAACGGTATAACGGCAGTGCATTTAGAAGAATTCCGTAATCTTATATTTAGGTATAAAGTCGATTTTCTTGTATATACACATTTAGATATCTATATCGAAATGCTTCAAATCATTAGTTTAACATATTAAGTTAATAAACACTTTTTATCTTACTGAAGTCTACATAAAGCTTTAACGGTATAACGGCAGTGCATTTGGAAGAGTTCCGTAATCATATATTTAGTTATAAAGTCGATTTTGTTGTATATACGTATTTATCAGTCGATAACGAAATGCTTCAAGTCATTATTTTAACATATTTAAGTTAACATATTTAAGTTAATTAACCTTTTTTATCTTACTGAAGTTTACATAAAGCCTTAACGGTATATCTGCACTGCATTTGGAAGAATTCCGTAATCTTATATTTAGGTATAAAGTCGATTTTCTTGTACATACACATTTAGCAATCGATATCGAAATGCTTCAAATCATTAGTTTAACATATTTAAGTTAACAAACCTTCTTTACCGCACTGAAGTCTACATAAAGCCTTAACGGTACAACTGCACTGCATTTGGAAGAATTCCGTAATCTTATATTTAGGTATAAAGTCGATTTTCTTGTATATACACATTTAGCAATCAATATCGAAATGCCTCAAATCATTAGTTTAACATATTTAAGTTAAATTACCTTCTTTAACCTACCGAAGCTGACATGAAGCCATGGCGGCATAACGGCAGTGCATGTAGAAGAATTCCGTAATTTTATATTTAGGTATAAAATCGATTTTGTTGTATATACACTTTTAGCAATCGAATTCGAAATGCTTCAAATCATTAGTTTAACATATTTTAGTTAATTAACCCTCTTTATCTTACTAAAGTCTACAAAAGCCTTAACAGCATAACGGCAGTGCATTTGGAAGAATTCCGTAATCTTATATTTATGTATAAAGTCGATTTTCTTGTATATACAAATTAAGCAATCGATATCGAAATGCTTCAAATCATTAGTTTAACATATTTAAGTTAATTAAACTTCTTTAACATATTGAAGTTGATATAAAGCCAAGGCGGCATAACGGCAGTACATTTGGAAGAATTCCGTAATCTTATATTTAGGTATAAAGAAGATTTTCTTGTATATATGCTTTTAGCAATCGATTTCGAAAATCTTCAAATCATTAGTTTAACATATTTAAGCTAATAAACCTTCTTTAAGGAATAGAAGTTAACAAAAAGCCATAACTGCATAACGGCAGTGCATTTAGAAGAATTCCGTAATCTTATATTTAGGTATAAAGTCGATTTTGTTGTATATACAGATTTAGCAATCGATATCGAGATGCTTTAACTCATTAGTTTAACATATTTAAGTTAATTAACATTCTTTAACGTATTGAAGTTGATATAAAGCCATGGCGGCATAACGGCAGTGCATGTAGAAGAATTCCGTTATCTTATATTTAGGTATAAAGTCGATTTTCTGGTATATACACATTTAGCAATCGATATCGGAATGCTTCAAATCATTAGCTTAACATATTTAAGCTAATTAACCCGCTCTATCTTACTGAAGTCTACATAAAGCCTTAACGGCATAACGGCAGTGCATTTAAAAGAATTCCGTTATCTTATATTTAGGTATAAAGTCGATTTTGTTTTATATACACATTTAGCAAGCGATATCGAAATGCTTCAACTCATTAGTTTAACATATTTAAGTTAATGAACCTTCTTTAACGAACTGAAGTTGGCATATAGCCATGGCGGCATAACGGCAGTGCATGTAGAAGAATTCCGTTATCTTATATTTAGGTATAAAGTCGATTTTCTTGTATATACACATTTAGCAAGCGTTATCGAAATGCTTAAAATCATTAGTTTAACATATTTAAGTTAATTAACCTTCTTTAACGTATTGAAGTTGATATAAAGCCATGGCGGCATAACGGCAGTGCATTTAGAAGAATTCCGTTATCTTATGTTTAGGTATAAAGTCGATTTTCTCGTATATACACATTTAGCAAGCGATATCGAAATGCTTCAAATCATTAGTTTAACATATTTAAGTTAATTAACCTTCTTTAACCTATTGAAGTTGATATTAAGCCATGGCGGCATAAGGGCAGTTCATTTAGAAGAATGCCGTAATCTTATATTTAGGTATAAAGTCGATTTTGTTGTATATATATATTTAGCAATCGATATCGAGATGCTTATCTCATTAGCTTAACATATTTAAGTTAATAAACCTTTTTTAACGATCTGAAGTTGGCATATAGCCACGGCGGCATTATGGCAGTGCATGTAGAAGAATTCCGTTATCTTATATTTAGGTATAAATCGATTTTCTTATATATACACATTTAGATATCGACATCGAAATGCTTCAAATCATTAGTTTAACATATTAAGTTAAACATTTTTTAGCTTACTGAAGTCTACATAAAGCCTTAACGGTATAACGGCAGTGCATTTAGAAGAATTCCGTAATCTTTTATTAGGCATAAAGTCGATTTTCTTGTATATACACATTTTTCAATCGATATCGAAATGCTTCAAATCATTTGTTTAACATATTAAGTTAGTTAACATTTTTTAGCTTACTGAAGTCTACATAAAGCCTGAACGGTATAGCGGCTGTGCATTTAGAAGAATTCCGTAATGTTATAATTTTATATTTAGGTATAAAGTCGATTTTCTTGTATTTGCACATTAAGCAATCGATATCGAAACGCTTCGAACCATTAGTTTAACATATTTGGAAAAATTAACCTTCTTTAACGTATTGAAGGTGATACAAAGCCATGGTGGCATAACGACAATACATTTGGAAGAATCCCGTAATCTTATATTTAGGTAGAAAGTCGATTTTCTTGTATATACACATTAAGCAATCGATATGAAAATGCTTCAAATCATAAGTTTAACATATTAAAGTTAATTAATCCTCTTTGTCTTACTGAAGTCTACAAAAGCCTTAACGGCATAACGGCAATGCATTTGGAAGAGTTCCGTAATCTTACATTTAGTTATAAAGTCGATTTTGTTGTATATACGTATTTAGCAATCGGTAACGAAATGCTTCAAGTCATTAACTTAAATATGTTAAACTAATGAGTTGAAGCATTTCGATATCGCTTGCTAAATGTGTATATAAAACAAAATCGACTTTATACCTAAATATAAGATAACGGAATTCTTTTAAATGCACTGCCGTTATGCCGTTAAGGCTTTATGTAGACTTCAGTAAGATAGAGAGGGTTAATTAGCTTAAATATGTTAAGCTAATGATTTGAAGCATTCCGATATCGATTGCTAAATGTGTATATACAACAACAAAATCCACTTTGTACCTAAATATAAGTTTACGGAATGCTTCCAAATGCACTGCCGTTATACCGTTATGGCTTTATGTAAACTTCAGTAAGATAAAGAAGGTTAATTAACTTAAATATGTTAACTTAAATATGTTAAACTAATGACTTGAAGCATTTCGTTATCGATTGCTAAATACGTATATACAACAAAATCGATTTTATAACTAAATATAAGCTTACGGAACTCTTCCAAATGCATTGCCGTTATGCCGTTAAGGCTTTTGTAGACTTCAGTAAGACAAAGAGGATTTATTAACTTAAATATGTTAAACTTTTGATTTGAAGCATTTCGATATCGATTGCTTGATGTGTATATACAAGAAAATCGACTTTATACCTAAATATAAGATTACGGAATTTTTCCAAATGTACTGTCGTTTTGCCACCATGGCTTTGTATCACCTTCAATACGATAAAGAAGGTTAATTATTCTAAATATGTTAAACTAATGGTTTGAAGCATTTCGATATCGATTGCTAAATGTGAACATACAAGAAAATCGAATTTATACCTAAATATAAAATTATAACATTACGGAATTCTTCTAAATGCACAGCCGCTATACCGTTCAGGCTTTATGTAGACTTCAGTAAGCTTGAAAATGTTTATTAACTTAAAATGTTAAACAAATGATTTGAAGCATTTCGATATCGATTGAAAAATTTGTATATACAAGAAAACTGACTTTATGCCTAATATAAGATTACAGAATTCTTCTACATCCACTTCCGTTATGCCAGCTTCAGATCGCTAAAGAAGGTTTATTAACTAAAATATGTTAAACTAATGAATTGAAACATTTCGATGTCGATTGCTAAATGCGTATATACAACAAAATCGACTTAACACCTAAATATAAGATTACAAAACTCTTCCAAATGCACTGCCGTTATGCCGTTAAGGCTTTTGTAGACTTCAGTAAGATAAAGAGAATTGATTTACTTAAATATGTTAAACTAATGATTTGAGGCATTTCGATAACGCTTGCTAAAGGTTTATATACAAGAAAATCGAATTTATACCTAAATATAAGATAACGGAATTCTTCTAAATGCACTGCCGTTATACCGTTAGACTTCAGTAAGCTAAAAATGTTTATTAACTTAATATGTTAAACTAATGAGTTGAAGCATTTCGATATCGATTGCTAAATGTGTATATAAAAGAAAATCGACTTTATACCTAAATATAAGATTACGGAATTCTTCCAAACGCACTGCCGTTATGGCTTTATATCAACTTCAGTACGTTAAAGACGGTTAATTAATTTAAATATGTTAAACTAATGGTTTGAAGCATTTTGATATCGCTTGCTAAATGAGTCTATACAAGAAAGTCGAATATATACCTAAATAAGATAACGGAATTCTTCTAAATGCAGTGCAGTTATACCGTTAAGGCTTTATGTAGACTTCAGTGCGGTAAAGATGGTTTGTTAACTTAAATATGTTAAACTAATGACTTGAAGCATTTCGATATCGATTGCTTAATGTTTATATGCAAGAAAATCGACTTTATACCTAAATATAAGATAACGGTATTCTTCTACATGCACTGTCGTTATGCCACCATGGCTTTATATCAACTTCAATACGTTAAAGAAGGTTAGTTAACTTAAATATGTTAAACTAATGATTTGAAGCATTTCAATATCGATTTCTAAATGCATATATACACGAAAGTCGAATTTATACCTAGATATAAGATAACGGAATTCTTCTAAATGCAGTGCAGTTACACCGTTAAGGCTTTATGTAGACTTCAGTGAGTTAAAGAAGGTTAGTTAACTTAAATATGTTAAACTAATGATTTGAAGCATTTCGATATCGATAGCTAAATATGTATATACAAGAAAATCGACTTTATACCTAAATATAAGATTATGGAATTCTTCTACATGCACTGCCGTTATGCCTCCATGGCTGTATGCCCACTTTAGTTCGTTAAAGAAGGTTTATTAACTTAAATATGATAAAATAATGAGCTGAAGCTTTTTTATATCGATTGCTAAATGTGTATTTACAACAAAATCGACTTTATACCTAAATATTAGATTACGGAATTCTTCCAAATGCACTGCTGTTATACCGTTACGGCTTTATGTAAACTTCAGTAGGATAAAAAAGGTTAATTAACTTAAATATGTTAAACTAATGATTTGAAGCATTTCGATATCGCTTGCTAAATGTGTATATACAAGAATATCGAATTTATACCTAAATATAAGATAACGGAATTCTTCTAAATGCACTGCCGTTATACCGTTAAGGCTTTATGTAGACTTCAGTAAGCTAAAAAATGTTTATTAACTTAATATGTTAAACTAATGAGTTGAAGAGTCTCGATATCGATTGCTAAATGTGTATATACAACAAAATCGACTTTATACCTAAATATAAGATTACGGAATACTTCCAAATGCACTGCCGTTATACCGTTATGGCTTTATGTAAACTTCAGTAAGATAAAGAAGGTTAATTAACTTAAATATGTTAACTTAAATATGTTAAACTAATGACTTGAAGCATTTCGTTATCGACTGATAAATACGTATATACAACAAAATCGACTTTATAACTAAATATATGATTACGGAACTCTTCCAAATGTACTGCCGTTATACCGTTAAAACTTTATGTAGACTTCAGTAAGCTAAAAAGTGTTTATTAACTTAATATGTTAAACTAATGATTTGAAGCATTTTGATATAGATATCTAAATGTGTATATAAAAGAAAATCGACTTTATACCTAAATATAAGATTACTGAATTCTTCTAAATGCACTGCCGTTATACCGTTAAGGCTTTATGTAGACTTCAGTAAGCTAAAAAATGTTTATTAACTTAATATGTTAAACAAATGATTTGAAGCATTTAGATATCGATAGCTAAATATGTATATACAAGAAAATCGACTTTATACCTAAATATAAGATTACGGAATTCTTCCAAATGTACTGTCGTTATTCCGCCATGGCTTTGTATCAACTTCAATATGTCAAAGAAGGTTAATTAACTTAAATATGTTAAACTAATGATTTGAGGCATTTCGATATCGATTGCTAAATTTGTATATACAACAAAATCGACTTTATACCTAAATATGAGATTACGGAATTCTCCCAAATGCACTGCCGTTATACCGTTATGGCTTTATGTAAACATCAGTAAGATAAAGAAGTTTAATTAACTTAAATATGTTAAACTAATGATTTGAAGCATTTCGATATCGATTGCTAAATGCGTATATACAACAAAATCGACTTTATACCTAAATATGAGATTACGGAATTCTCCCAAATGCACTGCCGTTATACCGTTATGGCTTTATGTAAACATCAGTAAGATAAAGAAGTTTAATTAACTTAAATATGTTAAACTAATGATTTGAAGCATTTCGATATCGATTGCTAAATGCGTATATACAACAAAATCGACTTTATACCTAAATATAAGATTACGGACTTCTTCAAATGCACTGCCGTTATACCGTTATGGCTTTATATCAACTTCAGTTAGCTAAAGAAGGTTTATTAACTTAAATATGTTAAACTAATGATTGGAAGCATTTCGATATCGATTGCTAAATGAGTATATATAAGAAAATCGACTTTATTCCTAAATATAAGCTTACGGAATTCTTCAAATGCACTGCCGTTATACCGTTATGGCTTTATGTAACTTCAGTA